>OX638202.1:25028211-25225981 GCA_951805265.1 Schizotus pectinicornis
TTAAGGCAATTTACCGGGCTTGTTAAGGAACCTAATTGGAGTCGATGATAACCTGCTGGGGCCGCCGCGAAAAATGGAGAAACCAAAAACCGCCATTGGACGATCTCTTGCCATTAAGCAGATAATAATAATCTTGTAGGTAACTAAGAACTGATTCTAAGCAAAATTAATTGTAGAAGTTGAAGGTCGATTAATTAATAATATGGAAATGTTTTGCTGGATTTGGCAGGATGATCATGATAAATTATCGAAAGTTGCTTCAGTTGCTTCGAGATCCGATTAAGAAATTATCTTATTATAAAAGGAATTAACATTATATAGTTATGCAAGAATTAATTGTAACCGGGAAAAATAAAGTCCGCATTCTCACCCTGTAGAATCTTTAGTTTAAATTATCTTAAAATTAATCCAGACCCTCTATAGAATGATTTGGTCCCAAATGACAACATTTCTAAAAAGTCAAAGCAAAGGTAGCAAGTAATGGTTCAAATAGAGATTAGAATACAGTGAGATTCTTTAAAGTAATGTCTTTTGACATAGGTACAGCAACTTGTGGGTTAACGATGCAAGCACAACTTGATACAAAACTATCAGTTGACACTCACTCTTAAAAAGTAATTAATGCCGTCTCAACCAATTATTCACAGTTCTACTACTTATCACTATCTGCAGGTTGCTGGACATTAACTGTAGACTAAAATAAAGACTTCTAAGTTCTAAGTCATACCTAACCTAAGGCTTTCTCTGTTAAAACAGAAGAGTCCATCAGGACAGATTTACCAGGATGGATCTACGGTCGAACACAGTTAGGTAGTTGATGCGCTGCGTTGCCTTAGAGTCAATCAAAATGTCATCAAATGGAGGAACTTAAATGTTGTGTTTATGCACGGTAGCATAAAGTTAGTTGACCATTAATGACCTGGCAATGAGCCGTAAAAATTATAGTGATCGTAATGAGTTGGTGGTTTATACCATCCAGACCATTACACTTCCAACAGTCATTTCTTGATTTAATTTGGAAGAACGTTACAATGACTTACCACAAATTTATTAAAATGGCGGAATTTCTATAACTTTTCTTTAATGTAACGCAACACATCTCAGTACCTGCTACTATGTTCCTACCTCTGACGATGGGATTGATTAGGTAGTGGTGATTCGTCTAAGCATATCTCGAGCTTTGAGAAGCATCCCTGACCCTGGATTAGTGATGGGTTGGTATCGAGCCCGGAATACTCACCCGACAGCATGCCCCTCATTTCTGAAACAGCCTGTATAACTAAATCAAATAAACTGAAAATGGTCGGCGCAATACTACAACCTATCCTACTAATACCACAACATGAAACTAACACCGACCTGTATAATTTTTACTATACCTACAAAACTGCTTGTGGAAAAGTTAAATGAGAACTATGCATTTTATGATGACTGACCCTTGAAACTCGCCAAGAAAGCTTGCAAAGAGAAGAAACTATGGAACCTTGAAGAAGTCGATTGATTTAGAGAAAAAAGTCTTGTAAAATAGAGATCGGAAGAGAATAGAAGTTAGAACGCTTTACAGTCTTACAAACCGGTTCTAAACATATCCTAGTCCAAATAATAACAGCAAACATTTAATATTGCTGATAATGATTTCCAAATTTCATCATTTTTCTCGAGTTCTACCCCGTCTCCGTGACTGTTTGCGATTGCACCCCTTGAATATTATAATATAGGTACCAGAGGAAATATCTGCCTAATAGCAAATTATTATTCGTTATAACTTTAGTTGAGTTAAACTTCTGTAGGTATTATAACGCAAACTAATTTGTCAAAACTTGGAAAATTTACGTCCACCAACTGGAAAACCGGAGTAGATAAAGTTAGAAAAACTATATTCTTTCGCATCTAGGCAAAGTATAGAACTTTTCTTGGAGACGGGTGAGTTAGCTATACATAGACGATCGAGACGTGGATGTTTGATGTTGGCAAGAAGGAAGATTGCGGGTCTGAAAACATAATTCTATTATCCGCATTTGCTGTTGCGGTTAACTTCTTGTGCAAATTGTTTTACAGGGCAATAGCCGGCGGCGGTTTTCTTGTAAATATCGCTTTCATGGAACCTTCGCGCCCCTATAACGCGCCCCCTTGCATCATTTGCATTATGCTCGATATGTCGCGGGGCTTCCGTACCGTGCGACGCCTTGCCGAAATTCGGGCCGGAACATTTTACATAATGATTTTTTTTTTCGCCGGGATGTAGGTGAATGTGTGCGTTGAAATTAAAGTAAGACGAGCCAAAGTTGGGGGGTTAAACAGAGCGTCGTCGTGAAGAAGTGGTTGTTATGATACCTCCTTACTAATTTCGCGAAAGATGGTGGCTGGCTTAAGTTCAAGACATGTTTACAGCCCCGGGACTTAGGTAAACTTGTAAAGTTATGCGCAACACGTAAATACCGCGCTAGTAAACTACCATTTGGCTTTCATTATGGCCGCCCCCCCTCCAATATTAAATCTTTGTTTTAATTGCGGCTATTAATTACAATCACAGTTTATCTTGTAAGAGTGTTGGTTGCGTATGAATTAGTTTTCAGGAGCGAACTAATTAGAAGAAAGTCGATGTATCACCAGGGGGGCCCTAGACGCGGCTCAAAATGGCTGCGTTCTGACATGGGAGCTGCCCGCTGTTCCAACAAGAACACTGATTTATCGCACCACTCATTTCTTGGACTCACCCCGGCCCTCGCCGTTTTACATACACCCACTTGGAAAGTTCTCTCACGCCCGAACAACGGCCCTTCTCCTCGGTTCGGTTTTTACATGTGTCGCCTTTTTGTGTGAGCCGAAGTCACTTATGATGATGGATGGGCATTGTCGGTTCTTCTAAACGACTGTTTATGCTCATTAATGGGTGTATTCCGACCCTTGGCCGGATCTCTGGCCGTCGTTACCGATAAATCGTCAACCTATGCGCCCACGCAAATGAGATAAGGCACACAATGCTAATTAAGCCCGGCGACAAATTCGAAGGATTCTTACCGAAAACAAATTAGACGGACATAAACAAATTCTGTCCTCCGAGACCCTTATTTTAATTTCAAAACCCGATACCGGAGAGCCTGATCAACCATAGCAGATAAACCACGAACAATGCCAATAAATTCAGAAATGCCTGAAACGAAGAAATACGAGTGCACGGTATCTTTACATCTGATCCTCAGACGTTATTGATTTATAGACAACGGCAGCATTAAAAAATTATTATTTCGTAAAACTGTCGCGATAAAGGAGGTTTTCGGCGGGCGGGGGGTGAAATATCGCAACCCCAATCCACGACCCGGGGCGGGCATTATGTCTCTCAAGAGGCCCAGAATTGTAAGGATTCGACAAATTCGCTTACGCAACTTCGGGATTTCAAACTGCACGGACATTCTGGAGACCGGAATGGCCATAATTCTTCATTATTATACGACAGAAATAAACGAGCTCGTGAATATCGCGTAATTTATTAACGTTAATATTAGATTTATGACGGTAACTCTCAATGATGCGCTTTAACACAAACTAAATTAATTACTTTTATTAAAATAATCACGCAATGATTCTCTTCCGTCCTTGGAAGTAATAAACAAAAATCGCCGAGTTTTACGAGACGTGGCTGATGTGCGACATCAAAGGGCGAATAAGCAGCGGCGTATAAATGGAATAAAGTCATTATGTTAAACACCGTGATTATGCATATAGACTCGCATAATTTGGCGGTGGTGCCCATTAAAATGCATGCACTAAATAATGATGTAAAATAAATGCATAATGCATTATTGCGATAATAAACAATCAAGAGGGAAGGTGGATAAAAATTGAGACTTACAAGAACAGTAAGAGAAACGCCGCACGAAATCTCTTTGTTCTCGGCTGCAAACAATGGAATGTAAAACAAGCTGAAACCGAGTTTACATGTAATTTTAATCAAAGACCGGTGCCCCAGCTTCAAGATCAATATTGCAATTGGATTTGCGAAAAGGTGCGATTTTGCACACAATTTGCAGGACGCGACAACACTGCTGGAAAACTATATAGATGTTCATAAAGTCGGTCGAGGCGCTTTGCATAAGGCCGACTCTGTTTTGCAACTTCACACCCACATCCAGCGCGTGCGGATTTACGATCGAGAAATTTTTATTGTTTATAACAACTTTACCAGAACACAAAAGGCCGGCGCAACGGCCGCATAATGCGTCCAGCGTCTTCTCAGACTCTTAAACCGCATTTTTCTAGGTGAACAATAGGCGGCAGGTAGCTGAATAGAGCCGTCATCCCAATGAAAAATCAATTATTAAATCCGCGCCCCTTACCGAACTTCCGGAACATCCGAATTGGCCAGGACCCTAATTACCACACGAGCAAGAACACCTCGCACCAAGAGCCAAAATAGTGCTCAATAGGTTCGAGCTTAGATTTTCTAACCCATTCCTTCCTTTCTTTTTCCCTTTATTTATTTTTAAAAAAATTTATGTGTTATTTTGGCAATTTTTGTAAATTAACCAAAACACTCACCCCTAAAAAAAAATTTAAAACCATGAGCATTCCAACATATAGGACAATAAACATTTTGTGCCTGAATTTTTAAAGATTTCTTTGAATACCCTTTAGGTACTGTTACGATTAAATTTTGGAAATGGCGAAAATTTCAGGACCACTGGCAGGCTTATCACAAGTCAACACCAACAGACTTGAAAAAGGTAAGATAACTTTTTCTAAATTGAGCGCCGAGCGAATCATTGGTTTGGCGGAAGCCGGAAGAGCAGGTTGTAGATAATTAATCCTGAAAACGACAATAGTTTGTCAATTAGTCCGAAAGGAAGTACGCGTTATGCGATTTTGAGCACAAATCATTGTTTATTTTCTTGTGTGCAGTTATCGGTAAATTTGTCGGTAAGTGATTGCTCCTAAAATTGTCGTCGTTGCAAATATGAAATTTGTTGGACAGAGGGTGGATCTACAGGGCTGAGTACGACCCCACAGAAACTGAGAATACCACTGTAGACAAGTCGCCACATCCGTTTTTTGTTTTTTTTTTTTATTTTAATGCGAGGCATTGGAGACGTAGTTGATTATGAAGACACAACGTAGGGGGTTGGGAATATCGTATTATATATATATATATTTTTTGTAATTACCATTATAATTACGTGTTCTGTTAATGTAAATAGATATGAGGGTAAATTTTTGTACCTACATATTAAGGAAGCAATTTATTTCTTAGAACACCAATTCCCAGTTCTGGTTGCGACTAAGCGAATTGGTCGTTTTAGTACGTAACAGTACCTACTTTTTGACTTGCCATTCTTGTGAAGTATCAAAATAACCTTTGAAGCCCGCACGACTTATTTCTTGTTAAATTAGATATTGATATCTATTTTTTAACATTTTATTTCATAGTTTAATTTCTTGTCTATTTATTCTATTGCCTATATGTTCTTCTAATTGTTTTATTGCCATTGAACTAAATTTTCCTGCGCATATTTTGACACGATTTTTAAATCGTCGTCAGGAACCAGGCACAATTTTTTTGTCGTAACTCGTTCTATCTAGACTTGTATATCTAAGTGTCGGTTTATATTTTATAACACTTGGTAATGCCAAAGCAGGTTTGGTGTTTTCGTGTCAAATCTAAAAAGTAACTGTAAAAGGTAATCGTATAGAAGTTGACATTTTGTGTTCCCTATAATTATTGTCCGTTTAATCTGCACTCCAATCGTCTAAAGATGTTATTAGACCTGTATAAACAACAAAACTGTCAGTTATTAGTATCCTGGGTAACATGTCAAACATAGTTGGTCAGTTTGCAACAAAGTAACTGGCACCACGCAACCACGAGCTATTGAATAAAAATTACGTGGCGCTGCTGCTACTGATGTATTCTTCAAGGAACCACGGATCGTGACGTTTTTGGCAAGTTAAGGGACAACTCGATTCTAATAGTGCATTGTGTGGGATGAAATTGCACTGCGAGTCTCAACATCTTCATAAGTAAAGCTTCAATTTGGGGCCCACCATTGCTGCAGAGTTCGCGAGTTGTAAAATGTGGAAATTCGGACGCGGCGAGTGAAGAAAATTTGTTTTTACACCTAAACCTTTCAAGGATTTTTCTGTGATTTTTTAGCTAAAATTAGCTTTGTCCATCGATCGAAAATGGCGGTGATGAATTGCGTCGCCGTCGACTTGAGAATAATTAATTAAGGTATTGCACAAATTAATTAGGCCATTTAAAATCAGGAGCAAAAGAAGTCCGGTGCATGTCTCGCAGGCGCAGAAACATTCCTCGATCGGTTCCAGCGACCCCGTACGCCGGATCGCCGAGTTATTCATTTGGAGGGTATGTTCGATCTATGATGTATATGGTCGCTAAAAAATATAAAACGTTCAAAAGAAATGTAGCTGCAGACCTCCCAAGTTGCGATCACTTGGACCGACCAACCAGCTCGGTGTTATCCGCGAAAGATTGATAATCACGCCGCCATCGCCAGCAATCTCCCCTGCTACTCGCCGAAAAACGCTTGATAAAGATGTTTCTTGTGGAAATTGAGAAATTTTCGGTGCGGAATTACATGTTATTATTCAAAGTAACTTAATCAAATTTGCGACGCGACGTTGTATTTTGTGCAGTTCGTGGGACGATTTTCGAACGAATTCGAATTAGGTTGGTCCTATATGTTTAAAATTCGGCTTAAAAGACTACCAATTATCATTACGGCCGAGGCAGACGAGAGTTGTTATTAGGCTTCGAGGGCTTCTTCGCGCACCTGTTAATGACATGCTAAATATTGCCCGGACACTCCGTGCTTTGCGAATATAAAAATTTTTCGAAATTATCGACAATTTGCATATTTTTTGGGAAATTTGAGTGCTTGCGAAACAGGATCGATTACAAAATATGGTAAAAACGATGTCCGTTCTTTGATGGAGGAAGGTGAACAACATGGAAAACAGCGATGGGCGTCTATGCCAGGTTTTTGCCTAAGCTTCTGCCGAACTTTAATGAATAAGCACGCAAAAAACTGCAATAAATTACGGAGCCTGTGGGTAATTATCGACTGGTTGGTGTTTTACATTCCGGTCGATCTACTACAGTACTACAATGATAACAGTTATGTTGATGTAACCGTTAAAATTGTGTTGAAGCAAACTGGACCACAACGCACGAACTCGCATGTAAATTGGACTCCACGAGGGAACGCATTACCTAGCTCAATAAAGAAAAAATTCTAGATCATCTAGATCTTTAATAACAACAAAGAAAGCAACCAGAGTCTGCGCATAATTGGTTGACCCTTCTAAATAAAGAAAAGTTAAAAGCATATTACCATTCAAATTTAGAAGTCAGAAGAATAAAAGAAATGCCTATTGATGGCATTCAGAAATATCTAAAGATACAGCAGAATTTTTTTTGCCGAGGGGTAGAATTAGTTTGTGGTTTCTAGTTTGAAAACTCTGAAACTAGGCATTGGTTGCACCCCCTTCTAATTTGACTTTCCCTCTCTATTCTTTCTTGTTTCTAAAATTTCTAGTTCCAGATTAAAGCAGAGCTCTATTTTCTCAAAATTAGCAACGTGTAACAAATGAAACTAATGGAGGAAGACGAATCAAAATCGAACAAACTTTTGTTCGTGCCTAGCTAGTCGTTTTTAGTTATTATTAGTAAATCATATTTTAAAGTCAATTTCATCAAGTTTCTATGTTTCTAAAATACCTACCTACATACCTCCAATTCTCTTTATAGTTTTCGTGCTTCTTCTAAATCTGTTAATGCTGATGAAGGAAAGTTTGTTCAAAAATCTTTTCAATTCTTGAAAATTCAACACCTACAATTTTAGAAAACAATTCCTTAATGCTTTTTTATTTATACAGCTTATACAACTGGTACACCACACCACTGTTTCATCGCGGAGCTTGAGGAGCTTGAGTACCTATAATAAAAGTGGTATCCCCAAACTGCAGCTTTACTGCCACATTAGCCATAAAAACTGCACTTGCGGAAGTCAATTGTATTCAAAATTTTATTCAAACGTGACATTAGCGAACGTTTAGGGGACAAAAGGGTGCATTAACTTATCATATGCATCAACTGTGTTACGTCCCTCCTAAAGACTTTAAAATCTGATTACGTTCCAACTGCTTTTCAATTGCGTTGCATCAACGCTTTTTTCCTAAATTAAACAACGTTAAAGACAATCAAAGCAATGAGCGTACCTAAGTAATTAAATATTCATCCAAGGAAAACTTAATTGCATGAATAATTCCTAAAAAAAAAAAAATTATGACGGCGATGAAGTCGATCTATCAACCGTCATCGTTACAGTCTTAAATTAGTCAGAACAGCAATAAATAAAAATACATGGTGTGTGTTTAATAACAGGCTAATTAACATTAATGCTAACGATTCTTTCACATGCTGGCATAATGGTTAATTTAATAACGATAGCGGCTATGCAGTTTTTGCCAGCAACGTCGCGACGCTTTCCAGATAACGAACGCACGCCTTCCCTATGTGTGTGTAGCGTCTGCGAAACGACCATGCATCAAATCCAGTGCTGCCATTGCCCGCCAAATGACTTTTACAATTGCAATATAACTTATCTTTAGAATAATCTACCCTACAATGAATAATGGAAAAGAACGTTTGTCTTGAAGATTCCTTTCGGGGTATTTTTATGTTTATGACTCGTTGGTACCTAGAAAACTGCCATGACGTCGACTCGCGGCATTAGAATAAGGATAAGGCGACTTAAAGTTTCGAGCTTAGACGGGGCTTTCGCGAGTTTTGGAAATGAGCAGAGCGAGGATTCCAGTTTCCGGGGTGTGCTAAGTCGAGCCCGCCTCAACCCGGAACGCATCCAGACTTAGAAAGTGTTTATGTTAACGGCAATTTTTGTCCCAAAAAATTACCGCCCGCAATTTTTGGCTTCGCTACAAAGACATAACTTGAGCATTCAAATTTTTACTCGCGAATTTCTAAGGCGACCACGACATATTGATGCAACTGTTTATTGTTAAACCAATCAGCACTATTATCTCATTATAGTCGAGACCACGTCTCATTTTGTCTCAATGTGGTAAAATTAGCCAATAGGATCATGATGACTGCTATTTCTTGCTTGAATGGCGCTAAAGCTTATGGTGGCCGGAACCAAGAATAAAACCGCGCTGCCTAAGTTGTTGCTAATTAATTGAAAATATCCAAATCAACAAGCATGAAACAGGCCTCTACAGTCGAGCTTTCTAAGATTTTTCTAAATCATGTTTTCAAGGAGTCCGAGTTATGTTCATACAGGAAGAGTTGGCGGATTGTCAAACCGTGATGGATTAACATTACCTATCGATAACCAGTAGCATTCTATGTAGATTGAGCCGTAACCTCTGCGGCGGCATTAAATATTTAAGTTCTTCCTCCGGTCGCAACATCGTGGAATGTTCCGTGAACACAAAGATATTGTTTTCTCGCCGATTGCGCGATAAAAAGATTTCGGGCAAAATTTTCAGAAAAATCAAGATTGCTGTTGGTTCGGCGGGCACCTACCCTCGATTTCCATAATAGAGTCATACCGTTCGTGTTCTTGTTAAGCCATACATCACGGCATTAACGTGGGTTTATGAAGTGACTCATGCGTAAGGGATACATAACCTAGACATATTGCATTCCGAGTCACGTATCGACGTTTATTACTTATTGATGGCAGAGGGGTTCTCGATGCCATTGGTCATGAAGTGCCCAATAGGACAGATGCAATTTTTATTATTCCATATATATTTTAAATTAGCAATAAAGGCGTGCGTTATTGTTGTCCGAGGGCATGCCGCACCTAAATCAAGTATGACAGTTTTTAAGTGGTGCGTTTCGGGTGGCGAGCTTTTGTTCAATTTTAAGTGGATCCTGATCGGTTTGGTTTCTACTTTTGTCTAACAACAGATGTTTGATTTATATTGAGACTTGGCCCGGTATCACTCCCAACGGAAATCCATTAAGGTGTGAAATTGGAGAATTCTCCATTTTCTAAAGTTTTACGGGGCCACAGGCGCTACATCCGAAATCTAAACAGGGAAGTTTCCGAATTCGTAACGGCGGACCATCACCTATGATTTATCGTCGACACCATTCACTTTCCGCTACAGGGCAGGCTCCCCGGACCCAACTCAAAAAGAGACTCGCAGATTTTCAAACTAGTTAAAATTAAACTGACTCTTTCTATTTCCAAGACTGAGTTGCTTCTGGTGACTTTTTGGAGAATTCGGTGATGGGGAGAAGTTTTCTCAATTTTCAGTGATTCTTGCAAAGTTTGGAAATTTCGTTTGGTCAAATGGGGCTTTGGTTAGAAGTCTTGAAATTAGAAACCCTCGTTATCACTATTATTTGCCGTTAGGTTTGGAGTGGAGCCGCAGGGGCGCTTATGCGGTCTAAGCGAAGATGATTGGAGAAGCTCCTGGCTAAACATGCCGACACCCCAGAGTAAACTCGGCATCCCCGACACGGCGTCGGACTTCCGTGGCGCGTCCGTGCTTCCTCCTCGGACGTCGGCTACTCGAGTTACGGACCGTGGTAAGAAATCTGGATTTAATTATGGCAAGACGCGAAATGGCGTCTAATGGCGAAAATGCTGCATAAATTAAGGATGACAACGGCGGCCATCCAGACCGCGACGTCTCGTTTTACAACCGTCAAGAATTTTAATTCTTTGTTCCGTACAGGAATTTTATTTGCGCGGAAAGACTGTCGGCTGTCGGTCTGTTGTTTCAGCGGCACGAAGTCGGGACATGCCTGACGCTTGCTTCGTTTTACTTGTAATTGGATTCTCATTTCCGACGCATTCAGAATGGCGATAAAGGTCGGCTTATTCTTTACAGCGAACGCCGCACTTAGAAAATTTTAATTGGCCACGTAGCCGCCGTCCCTTTTTTGGCCAAACGTCGGGTCCGCGACGTTATTCGCGGCTCGTATTTAGAGCCCCCCGACGATTTATCATCGAGAAATGGCTCGTCGCTCAGGAATTATTTAATATTATTAAAATATTTGCAATGGCAAAAACGCGACGGAGAGACCGGAACAACAGTTGCAAGGCAGGTGCAAGTTCTTGCGGCCTCAGCCGGTGCCTTCCAGACTGCAGTATTTGTGCAACGGCTGCATTATTTAATTAGCGGCAATTTTTTAATGCCAACATTAACAACCTTGCCAATCCAGATTCAATTATACAGAGATGCCTCCTTTTATAGAATTATGGATACTGAATGTGTAGCAATTCGTTAACGAGTTTCTAATTTTCCCACGGATTGTTTACGGCCCCGTTCTAGTTGCGACAACGTCCACTTTTTCCACCTGGAATCCGTTTACCTAGACCAGCAACAACGCACCCACCCATTGGACCAACCGAACAACTCCACACAGGTCACACTGCATCACCCCATCACCCTACTACAGTAACAGTTTGTTCCGGACAATCAAAAAGAATTTAGTGTCGCAACCACCAAATCATAGAAAGTTCGGTCCACAACCGATAAACGGCCGCTTATATCACTTGGTCGCTCATTAGAAGCCCAACTGCATAGTTTCATACGAGATATTGTCAACGCTTCAGCAGGATGGCTCAGCAGTTAGTCACGTGTTCGTCGCTCCGCCTCTCATTGTCTATAATTATAGGTTGAACTACCCAGTGCATTTGCTAATGGTAGGCAATTACGCTACTGTAAATTATAATTAATCGCCCAGTGATTTTCCTTGAATCGTACGCGACTGGTACATTCCGCGAATTTAACAGCTTTAAACAGGTACTTGAGGCCGGGAATAACAGGAAAATGCCATAAAAATATGTGTTGTGGCTCGTTTGGTGCGGCATGAAAGAAATTCTCGTGTTCTGGTTTCTTAAAAAAGTAATCGCGGCATTACCTATTCAAGAAACCGAGACTTGACTTTCCTTCCGGCAAGACAGACAGAAGAACGCATATCTAAAGATCTAGGTCCCACCCCAACTGCTCAAGAGATACATTTTGTTCATCTTTCTGACAAAGACATTTAAGCTAGTTGCTAGTTGAATCCTAAATTTAAAATTCTTTCCCTACCTAGTTAGGTGAATCAATTTTGTATAAGAACCTTTAAATCAATGCTTGCATTTTTTGAAGTTTTGATTTAAAGGTCTTATCTACTGATAGGTACTGTTAGATACTTATATCTTCTTGAGATAAAGAACCATTTCAAATTGTTTCATTAATTTTTGAAAAGAAGAAAATACATGAAATAATTACGGAGACACGAATTGAGGATTGAGGAATTTAATAGTTTGGGCGCAACTCTTCTTTTTGAGTTATTGCAGCAACGTAGGTATAACTGGAACTGGACAAAACGGCGCGGATCACGACCTAAGGTGTGCAGTTTGCAGCAAACCGGTTGAAATGTGGATATAAATTGAAAAGATAAACGAATCGTTGAGCAGATAAATAGAATAGATATCATTTGTTCAATTCCCAACACCGCCGAGATCAAGTCCGACTTTTAACTCGGCCAGATCATCTCCATTCTGTATAATTGCCTCGAGTTGTTCTTATTATTTCTTCCCCAACCTCCAACATTGCATATCAGGTTATTACACGATCCAATAGTCGGAGGCAATATAATATCACGGGCGGATGGATCAGCCCTGCCAGGACTACAATGCGCGCTCTCTTAGGGCGAGACAAAGACAACAACACGAGGGCAACGAGAACTTGCCATGGACCTGAACGAGATGGATCATGCGATATGTACTCACGGTTGCCATTGTAGCGGTTAATTACCAGTTAACGGGGTGTCTAGCGATAAACTTCCAAACATACTACACTCCTCACCTGAAAACAAACGAACTGCATTAGTGGCCATGTCGGAACTTACAAGGAGCAATTTATGCTACACGGGATTATTCAGAGGGCGCATCTAGGCTCGTGAACAAAATTGTTGCCGCAACAAAGCTTGCTCTGAAGGTTCAACAATTGCCAGCTTCAGAAGCAAACTTAGCTAGCGACTAGTAAAAAGAAAAAACTCCAAATTATATATTCCCAGTTCCTACTTACGTCCTGTAGAAATTCTATACATGCAGTTAGGGAGTTATTGCGAAATGGTGAAAGGGGCTGTTGGCGTATGAGCGCGTGCAAAGACGGGGGTTGTGCAGCTCCAGCCCGCGGGCTTAGCCGGATTAAAATTTGATAAAAGCCCCAAGTTTGGTTGGTCCGCGAAATACGTCATGACCATCATATTAATATTCCCGGCTAAATGGGGAATATGAAACGGCATCAATTCACATTAGGTCTGCGCTCGGCAAATGCAATATGTCAATAGATAATTGAACTATAGCTAATGTGGCGGTCATAAATTTCAGGTAGCTATTGAAGCGTTGCTTAGAAAACGTCGCCGGACAACGGGGTACCGTTAGATTTACGTTTTCTCTAAAAAACTAGAAAGTGACCCTTCGTCCGTCATAAAAAAGAGAAATTCTACCCTCTCGACGCCGCTTTTTACCGGTCTTGATGGGAGAAAGTTTTTATTGGGGGGTCTCTTCAAACGGCAGTTTTTTTGTGCCCGCTTGTCTACAGCCATTTGAAATCTTATTGACTCCAGACAAACCTTTGGCAGGGAATAAATCAGTTGAAAGAGCCCTGTCTGGGGCGTAATGGAAATCCAGGATGCAACAACGCTAGGTGATAATATATTTAGCAATTAATTTCGGTAGCAAAGCGCGCGAGCGATTTATTTTTAAATCTGAAATACTACCAAGTTCCAAACTAATTCACGACGAAAGATATATAAATGGTGGAGAGCCAGCTAGAGCGCTATCATAAATAAGACGAATGTGTAAACCGTAAATTCCGGAACTCGATAAAGCAGTACCGTATTTTGCTAAAATTAAACATTGGACCCGGTTGACACGTGTTTTCACCTCCTAACACGGATCAGCAGGTCTATTTTTATTGAAGCAAATGTCAACAGGACCGGGCGCAATAAATTTTAATTATTCCTCTCGCACGCCTATCATAGATCGTTAGGCGCGTCTAGTCATAGAGTTCGTTAAACGAGACAACCGGGTTTTGGAAAAAAACATTTAAATACGCACTCCCAATGCCTTGCAGAAGAGATGAAGCTTCCTGCTGGGAAACCACAAGGACAAACATGTTGTAAGTGTAATTAAGCAAAATAACCTGTAAATCCGTTCTCGAAAGTTGCGGGGTCGCAAAATGAAGAAACTAACTTGACGGCTGCAGTGCTGGCGGGTCAAAAATGAACAACTACAACAAGTAGTAATTATTCTGCAATTGTAATGAATACGAAGAAGCTGTCCAATATAATTGAGGGCAAATTTAAATACGTTACGGCGACGACAAACCTATGTTAAAGATGACACCTCATTTGGCGCAAGTGTTGATTCCTAAATAGAAATTACAATGTTTTCATTATTACGATTATCTTCTTTAGAAGTATGGGCAATGAACTAGTAGTCCTCATTTTTGGATTTAACACTTTAAATTAATTACTTCAGTGACAGGATACTAATTTTGGTATCTCATATAAGTGCAAATTTGCATAATTTTGTGAGACATCGAGGAAGCTCGCACGGCTAAATTAAGTAAACAATAGATTCAAATTAGCGATCAGTAGTGGCTATCCACATAACTTAAAATCAAGGTAAAGGAAAAAACTAGTTTTTTTCCCAATATCGGTGAGGGTATCGTAGAAAGTAGCGGCTGCGCCTGTTATAGCTTGATGAATGAAGGTTGAATTTGCGCCACTTGAGGCGAAATTTCGCCTTTGAAGGCAGTAAGTAATGCGGCAATTAGGCGGTTATCCTAATCTGGTGTAGATTCCTGAAGGCCGTGAGAGGTATATGGCAGACATGTGGCAGTGCGTCTCAACAGATGTCTTCCGGAGCCCATGTAATGCTTCAAGGTGGCAGTTGCGCCCATAAAAAGCGTTTCGGTAGCTGCTAACGACCATTGAATTTTGTGAGTGGCGTCGGAGATATGCGATTTTGCTAATTGTGCCACTATATTACTCAATAACGGTTGTTGCAGGCACTGGGCCGGCACCTAAAGAGCAAAGATAACCTTATCGAATAGCTGCGAAGAACAGCAGGATTGGTCGAGTAATAAGAATCTGCATCGTGGTATAACCGGTTCTATATAAGGTTCCTACACGACAAGCCTTTGCTGCTGTCACCGGCATTTCCTTCGCTAATGAGATGGAATTGGACGGACAAGCTTTTGCTGTTCGCCACTTTTCTCCGCTTCGGCGAAAAAACCGAATAACATTAGTTATAATATTCGAGGCACACGGTTATCGACGACCTACTACAACAACTTCTAATGGCGATGCCCTATTAAACGACTCCAACTGCATAAAACAGAAGGATGCTCGAGGAATCCTGACAAGCTTTCTGTATGAAAAATGTATCACTCCCCGGACAAAAACTGATTGGTCGCGGTTTAGTTGACTTTTTGCCTTTTCGGCTCCGACGCTCATTCGCCTCGTCGCCAACCCAACAACGTATCTGATTTAATTGGTCGCTCTAACTCAACTTATTCCAATTCGGCCGCTTCAACTCATAATAATAGACGCACTTAGTCCTGAACCAAACACTCGGAACCGATGGACCGGATCCTGGCTTCGTTATAAACCAATCAAACCTTAACAAGCAGTGTAGTGGATCGATCTCCGCAGAATATCAAATAACCACATTGTCACCACGGACGGGAGTTGAATAGGCGGTAATAACTCATGAATAAATAAATAAAATCGAAGTTGCGTTGCGGGAAGTGCTCTTGTATTCTTTAGAATTTATGGAAGTTCGTTAGCTCGTAAACTCGACGGCCATCCGATGTTATGGACTGCAACATCGCACCCCGTAACTAAGCGACACGAAGATTTGTGTTGCACAATACGAACCGGCGATCTCAATTAGTAAGACGGGCCAAACTCAATTTATCATCAATCGAATTGTTTATTTCGTTACACCGGGGGGATTTGGCAAACCTTCCCCGTCGACATTTTCCATCGGCCGACTAGCGGGAGTTGTTGGACGCAATAAAATATCGTTTACACGAAAGGTCGTGATAAACCAATTTACATGATGGAACAACGGGGCACGTACATTTTTTTAATACAACCACAAATAATTACCGTTTCGGCAAATTTCGATAATAAGCGAGCCGTCGACGGACTTCGCCTATCAAGCAGTAATTTTCTTTGTCTTCTTGGAGGTCCGCAGCGGGCGTCGGTTTTTATCTGAGAGCGTTAACACGTCTTTAGGTAGGTATAATTTTGCCTCTAAGAAAATTGGGCTCGGCTATTGCGCAGATCCAGAACTCCCCGAGATAGATCTCGTTTTTATCGATTCAATATTATCTATGCTTGCGAGGTGTAGGACCTACCTAGCCGATTTCTTAACGGCCAACTACGAAGGCCGCACTTCTTTCGCGCCTACTAAATTGGCCTCCGGCTAACAATTTTATTGGGAAGTGCCGAAGAAAGTCAATAACTTCAACGGGCAGCGAACAGGTCGTTGTCCAGTAGCAACTATTTCGACCTGCATCATCTCACGTGCCAACTATCGTCTTAATTAAGCGTGCCAATTTTTTTCTTAAAAATTACACTCAACTATTTAAACATTAGACACATAGCTATGGTGTGTAATTAATTAGATAGGTATGTACTTATGTTATGTTAAGAGTTCTCAAATTTATTCAACTGAAGACAAGAAACTACCAACCTGATGGTAACATCGTTTTTGAGTTAATCACAACATTATTAAAGTATCCAGCTGTGTACCTAAATATACAAGCTATCAAAAGTAAAATTTTTAAATTCTTAAGATCATTCAAAATAAATAAATGAATATTGTTGATGAATCATTAATGAATAAAAATTGGGAGAATTTTATGTCGTCAAAAGGTTGCGACAAAGAAATCAAGACGTCAAGCTGCGATTCTAAATAAAACTAAGAAATGTAATTCAAATAAAGAAAAACAAAAATTATCAACAGAAAGAATATAAAAAACATATTTATTGAAATGTTAGAAGCGCGACTTTATCAAATTTGAAAGCAATTCAAAATATCCACGTGTGTAAGATTAGGCGCTTACTAAATCTAAAAAGGAAAAATATTTTTTTTTAGCAAGAGCCATGCAACCGCCTCATTAAAAGTGAAATCCAAAATTCAGACCTGTGGCAAGACAAAATTTTAAAAGTATTTCATGTCTATTAGGTCCCCGCGTAAAAATTTGGGAAACTTTGTAAAGAGCTTCCTAAAGAAAGCAAAGAAAGAAAAATTTAAAAGTTAAAACGGTGGATGCGCCAAAAATTGAGAGGGTGCCAGATACTGCGAGCTGCTAATGCACGGCAAAAACTGCCCATGTCCAGCATCAGTTCCCTAAATCCTTCAGTTTTGTTCTAGTGACACAACGGATTTCTCGCAAGCCGCCACTAGGAATCCGCCATGAGCTATTGGCAAATATTTGACAAACCGAACAATAGAAAGTTGCTTAGACAGGTACTGTAACACCCACACCCTCCTAAGGGTAGCGCTGGCAAGTAATGTAGCTAACGTTCTCGACATTATTAAGCCTGCAGTTACTCACATTGCGGTTTCGAGGCATGAGTTACGCCGGCACTGCAGACTAATGATGCACCACAGACTCGCGTTCAACGCCAGCAAGAACTAACCATGTTGTTAAATACGCGGGGTTGTTGTTAATTTAAAGCGCCGCTTTTCACTGATAAAGCACCTTCCATGTACGTTCATTTTCGTTATTATTTTTAAAGCGGCAGCACAAAATTTTCCACGCAAAATATTTATGAGGTAAATCTCCACTCTGGAAAACATGATTCGTCTAACTGACTTTCATTCAATTTTGGTGGATATCAAATCAAGCGCTGTTATCAATGTTCCTGCAACAGATGATGCGTACACTCGTAAAACTGCATCATCATCACGACGATTTCGTTTGGGGTGCGGCAACGGCACCCTACACAGCAATATCCACACTATCTGAGAAGGAAAGACGTGGTTTGAGGAACGGAACGTGACCGCAAAGATAAATACTCCCGACCAAATAGGGAATGTAATAAGTATTTGGTGGCAATGTTAAATGCTGCCCGAATTTTCCTCACTTTCCGTGAATTAAACGGCGCCGGTACTTGGCGTCAAATTGTTGAAATTATTCAGTATCAAAACTACAATAGTTTTCCCGACTATTTCGTTCTACGGACGTCGACATTTTGACATTCCATGAATATAAAGAAAAAACGAAAACAATAATTATTTACATGCAAATTTGGTGGATTTATTGCGGTTTATAAAGTGATGTTGTAGAAAAAATGTAGAAAATTCGCGTCCAGGGCTGGGCTCTGTCCGATATGAGAAGCTATGAACGTAGTTTGTCACCATTTGGACGCACTGATATAGCCCGACAACGCAATAAAGCTTTGTCTATAAGGGCAATATTTCTCCAAATCCCATACTTTAGAAAGTCGTAAAGAAGCCTAAAAGGGCTTTATAGTTATTCGCCTGATGTGCTTTACGGGGAGTCTAATATCGATATTTAAAACGAGATTGAGACCACCGAGGAACGCTTCTTGCATCATAATTTACTTGATTGTACACATACATAATGAACATTTCCTGAAAGGAGAACGAACACACGAGATTTTCTGCTACATGCTTGTGTAACTGAATTGACAAGTAGATGCATGAGCGTGCTGAACAACCCGTAAAAATCTCCATTCTCTCTCAAAGGTTACAAAGCTTTGTAATACAAGGAGAATGTTGTCGGACTAAGCGACCGGCAACGAGAAAAAGCCCTAATTTTGCACAACTGATGTTTGAATTACGTACTGGAAAATTATTTATGTTATTCGAGACGAAGATTGACGAACTCAACTCCGCATTTGACTTACAGAAAATCCACAGTTGTCATCGGTTCCGCAAGTATGATATCTCCATAGGAATCTGCGGCCGGCATAAAGACATCGAGCGTGCATTCCGCCAACATGCGATAGAACAGCAGATTCCAATAGTCATCGGTCCTTCATGCAGCGCTAAAATCGAACTTTAGACGATTGGAGCTGCCCAAAATTATAGTTCTTCTATTGCAGTTTTGGGGCGGCAACTGTCTATTAGGGTGGTTTACTGAATGCAATTTTGGCTTTAGCTCCAGTCTGCTTCGACAGAAGTCTTTTTAGGGAAAATCCAAGAAAGTAAGTAGGTAATTATAAAATTGGACGAAGCATCGTGAAAAAAATAAAACTTAATATAAGCGCATGCACTACCTCAAAGTTTAAAATAAATAATACATAAGAGCCGGACGAACGTGGGGGAGCTTTAACATAAATTTCCAATACAGTCCACTGATGTAAGCACTATATTAGGGGTGATTTAGGAGTGAAACATTGCGATATATTGTGCATTCCGCTACAAATAAAATCCATTTCTCTATTGGAGTTGCCATTTTGAAATTGAAACGAGTTCAAGACTGCAATATGCCAGTTTTTCATGAGGCGGGGTTTTTCACATATCGGCTCGCGATATAAAGCGCACATACCATGGAGTGATGCCAACATGATAACAGTAAATTATTTCGAACTGTACCAAGATGCGATTTCAAGGATTCCGTATTTCACCATCCGTTGACATTAGCTTCACATGAGCATCCATTTGCTCTTGCTCCGGGCCCTACCCAGAAAAACAAATGCTGCGAAAACCGGCCAAGAAATCCTCAAATTTTTTCAATGACGTCAAAAAACCAAGCCCGACATCTCTGAAATTCACACTCAACAAGACTTAGGTAGGTACATGTAAATATTTAATGGAAGCTGCTCCAACGGAAAAAGCTGCTATAAGGTAGTTTGTAGATAATTACAGCAAAATAAAATATAATATAAAACTAATATTTTTTAATGAGAAATAGCAATGGAAAAGTTAAAATCCTACATCAAATCAATCTTCGCGCAAAACTAGTGACAAAAATTACTAATTTTATGCGCAGCAGTTATCTGTGGCTATAGAAGTCAAACCGGCTAAATTCAGCAGACAATCGGCTTTATTCCTCCTGTCGATGTGAGCTTGACAATGAAACTTTTCAGGCGGAATTTTATGGCAGGCGAATATTTGAGTGTCTAATGAAAGTTTCGTTTTATGTTCGAATAAAACACAAATTTCTACAAACCTACTTGTTAAAATTTTAAGTTAACTTTTGCAAAATTCTCAATACTATTGATACCTGCACGTAAGCTCTCAGTTCCAGAGAAACTCCATTAGAGAAAAAAAAGAGTAAAAATTGAAATTTTCATTTTATGCAGAACCTGCAGTTCTAACAAAAATACTTTTGTGTTTTGTGGATTTTACACCCCTTCACAATTTGACAAATGCTTGTCGAAGGTTAGCGGATCGATTTGCTTGCCAGACTTGAAACTACATTTTTTAGCACCCCAACATATAGCGCCCGCTACTTACCGACCAGCAGACTGGAAAGCAAGCACAGCAAAGAGCGCAGGAGGCAAAAAGCTAGATTAATAAATTACCTTCGGCGCGTTTCTTCGTGGAGGGGAATTTTTCGATAACGGAAACACCCCGCGGCCGAATTACCATAACTGACCCCAATTCAAGCCGTCATGACCGGAAGCAAAAATGTGATTACACTTTAACCATAGTCTGCGGGAGTAAGTGGACCACTTAATCCAGATGAGCGTAGGTACAGCTAACGATGGCCACAAAATTACCCCCGAATTCAGCAACCAGAAAGTACGGCCACCCACCATACTTAGGCGTGTTAATTATCTTCATCATGTTATTATTATTAATTGCGCATATGTTAATAAGATGACGATCGCCAATTATCAACATGGTAATAATTGTTTTTAAAGTACTTAGCGATTATAACGTAACGTACAATTTGCATAATTTACAGCCGCGGTCTGGTCGTCTAGTCTAGACTAGGCTCTTACTATTTTTCGAATTGTCGAAGTATGGCGTAATGCACACCGGAAAAGCGTTGTTTTATGCAGCTTCGGATTCACACCCGTTCAAGCTTTATGGCGCATGGACTTATTTTTTCCCAACTAAATCAATACTTGCCGGCGCGTTCTAACACAAATAAAACTAAGCAGTAATAGCGAATGTAACGCTTCCGCATCAACAACAACTCCTCTTACCCGAAGAAATGGAAGAATTCCGTCGACGACCACAGAAAATGCAGCCAGTTTTGGCGGGCTTCATTTGACGACTGCTGGCTTATAACGGCGGTCTTTAATAGAGGTGGTCTTATTATGTGGGGAGGGCCCCGGCCGGTATCGAATATGGAACCTTTTTAAAATATTTTGTACTAACCGGGCCGAAAATGTCGGTAGGAAATGAAAACACAACATGTTTATAATCGGCCTGCTTATGTGCATTAACCGCTGGAAAAACGCGCTTCTAAGTGAATTATTATGTATATGCAAATTATTCGCCGTCGCGCTCTTATACCGTAGGCCTCTCTGACTATTTATAAAGATAAAATCGTTCGTGCATGCGAACATTATTCATTCATAAAATGACACTTACATGACGTACGTACACGCGGGCTCGTGGAGTTTCCTGGATAAATGACCCGAATTTATTTTAAATCCCGACAAAGTTTCGAGGAATATAAATCGGAACGACATTGGGACAACGCGTCCGAACACTCTTGTCCCAAATATCCCGTTACGGACGGCGGCTTGGCACGGCATTAATCCGCGAAATTTTAACAAAAACAAAATTGTTTATGGCACATATGACCTACCTCCACTGCACACTGCAAGTGGCACAAAGGCGGGCTTCGAACAACCGCATCATGATGACCCATCATTATTTACAGATAATAAGGCGATTTGAGATCGTGCCCGATTAAATAAAGTTCAGAGGTAACGCCTATCTCAGGAAATCAGACTAATCTCTCCTTAATCCTCCTGTAGTTAGGGCTGTGGTTAGGGGTAGCTTAAAAATCACGTGAGGACAGTTGTTGGGTCTGACAAACCCGGAGATATCAGACAATTTTTTGCATTAATACGTTGTCCACTCCACCGTATTTAAGATTTTGAAAAACTTTTTTGGCTAGACACGTTGAAGCAAATTTTACAAAATTTACATTTATATTGTCGTTATATTTTATTTTTAACTGATCTAGGTATATACCTAGATAAAATATTTTTAGAAATAAACCCAAGTTCAAAACAAGTCAAAGAACATGAAAATTAATTTTCTTACAATAAATAATTAATTAATAATTTTCAAACAATGATGCAACAGAATGTTAGATTTGTAAAAATTACTGGAATCTGATTAAAATGTGATAAAACCACGATGTAACAAATTGCAGTTCTGTAAGTTTAATAAGTTTCTAGAAATATTTGACAACAATTAAATTATTGCTATTTACTTAATTTCTTATAATAAAAAAATTCGAGAATATTTAGTTTCCGAATTTATTAGCCCGAACAGGAACAAACCATCGTTTATTCCGCGGAATATAATTTATAGCAATAATTATTGTAACATTTAATATTTTTTAAAGTTATTAAATAATAATTGAAGAGCGTAAACATTTTGGAAATTAGGGTGGAATACCTCGCTACTTTATCGATCTAATTTAGCTTCCGGTTTGAGTTTGGAACTATTTTGTAATTAAATACCAAGAAAATGCTGCAATAGATACAACAATAAATGAATGATGATGGGGGCGCTGAAAAAAATGAATGAATCCCGTTATCTGACAGCAAAGTTCTGTAAAACCGGGGTTAATCTGACAGCGCAACTCAATGACAAGATTACCCCTACCACTGGCGCTGAAACCGCGCCGATCAGGACGTGTGTCAGCCATGTTGAATTCCCGACAGTGCTGCACTCTCGTCAAGTGTTTCCGATGAAAATTCCCAATTCCCCACGTAAAAAATAGGCAAATTATAGTGATTCGCAATTACCTGGATAAAGGGAAGTGTTCTTGTGCAGTTTCTGTGCGTAAAATCGCCCGCCAATGGGACGGAAAGTGAGAAAATCGAAGCCACCAGCTTGCGCAATGGCCGTCAGACAAAAACATGGCCAACTGCGATCGTCCGGCGTCATTCCCGGCAAACACAGGCTAAATTCCGCTAAATTACCGGCCGTCTCGATTCGACCTCGGCTCCTTAAGACGCGAATTAGGTAAAACGGAAGAACCTCCCTGCCACCGAAAAAATTGCGACCAAAAGAATAAATTCAAGAAGTTATTACTATTTATTACTTGTGTAAATCGCAAATATTCGGTTGAAGAAACGGCGAAATTTTTTCGAAACAGCCTGAAATTTACCGGGGAGCTTCCTGAAATCCGAGTTGCCTCAATTAGCTCTTCAAAAATATAGCGGCCGACAAGCCGCAAACATTTCATTTTTCACACATGACTGTTTCTCTGTAACAAACTTGTTTATTTGAAATTCACTTTAACATCCAGGGCGAAGCCGATGAAAGATATACGATCTTAATAGAATTTAGAGCCTCGTAGTTATGATTCAGCTGGGCGGTAAATTTATTTCGAGTTGTGGCTGATGCCGCAACAAACCCGACTTTTTCTTCCTCTACCTAGGCGCATAAATTTTTCTATTCTCGCGAAGAAAATTACGATCGAATTCGGTTTTTAGGTGGCGGTCGCGGCCTGAATAGAAAATCACGCCGCTTTCAAATAGACTTGTCATAATAGGTTATGTGGCGGCGGGAATATACGTTACAGGTTATCTTGCAAAGTTACAAGTGGGATATTTGCATGTGGAAAGTTCACAGGTTAGATCGAATCGCTTATACGGCTCTTATTTACTTTGTCATTGTTTCACCTAGTATAAAAGCCCGCAAACGAGGAAATCAGTGTCGGTCTAAAAAATTTATTTACCGGACAGGCAGCTAAATAGAGAAACGTTTCCAGGAAATTTCGCTCTTTTATCGGCTTTTTAAGTAGAAAGTTTTCGGGGCGGTTGACGAATTAGAGAAAGCTGGACCCGGCTGCATGGTTTTTTATGTTCTTCAGGTGTTTTGTTAGTTGGGTGGTTGGTGCCTATAGTGATAAGTTGTGGGACTCTCGAGTCTTCGTCGTTCAAAATTTTTTACGTGGTTTTTTAGTGTGATAAGGGAAGTTACCTAGTGTCTATTTTTATTAATTGTTACCTCTACATTCAGATAAAAGCTCAATTTTATCATAAGTATTTTTAAACGTTTTAAGTGTAGGTACACCTTGAGAATCTTCTCATTTGAAAACAATTTTTTTTCCACCTACGTGATAGCCAGAGGCCAACCTCATTATAGTTTCCTTCAATAATTGTTTTAAAATTTTAAAATAGCCTTCTATAGGTATGTTTTCATCTCCAAGACATGAGTCGTTTTGGTTTTGTTCTTTTTCTCTTGCACTTGTTGCCAAAATCGCAGCAAAAAGTCTAAAAAAAACTATTTTTATTGCATCATAATAATTATTGTGCAAAATTGTAAACAAATTGCCGTGCCCACATTAATAATATTTATTCTGATTTATTAATAGTCACCTCGTTATTCATAGCGCTACGTCCAAGTAATTTGATTAATCTACAATTTATTATATTAGGTAGAAAATAAACTTAAAGTTCTTCGGTAATTAAGAGCCAATTTCTTGGCGATACACAAAGTTTTATCTTACCGAGTTGACCTTTTTAAATTTTAATAACACCCGACCAAATTTTTCAATAAATAAATCTTAATAAAACTGTCCAAAGTATAACAGCTCTTAATTTTTGCACTGATCCAGAAGTTTGATTCTCACCGTAGCAATTAGTTGAAAAATTATTTAATTAATTCCAGTCTCAATTTAGTCGAGTCATCATCCTTCGGGAACAGGTCTCAATGCTAATTTGTATAATCCCATAAATCAACCATGAAAGAAAAAGGAGAAAATAACTAATTGGGATATCTGCTTGATAACAGCGCACCATTGACGACTGCACCTCGTAATTTATTGACAGGTATATTGACTTGATTGATATTCGGTATATTGACTTGGTTGATATTCGAAAGGAAAAAAGCGAAGATTTTAACGAACCCATTGGGATTGCGTAAGGGCGGTCGGCCGGTGCGGTCAGTTGGCGGTTTCGCACTTGATGTCGGAGGCGGTGGTTGTAGGTCTGGATGAAATAATAACAGTAATGCAGGCGAATTTCAATTATTGAGAGGGTCGTCAGCCATGGTTCCAACAAGCCGTTCTCTCGTCATGCGCTTATCCGGAGAGCCTAAACTCACCGG
Organism: Schizotus pectinicornis; assembly: GCA_951805265.1. Classification (NCBI taxonomy): domain Eukaryota; kingdom Metazoa; phylum Arthropoda; class Insecta; order Coleoptera; family Pyrochroidae; genus Schizotus; species Schizotus pectinicornis. The sequence goes on from OX638202.1 coordinate 25,053,513, forward strand.
CGGGATCGTAACCGGTCCCAACCCGGCATTTGCGCGCTCAGCGACGGCCATTTCACCTTTATGATACGACACCATTTACACTTCATTTCATTGGATTTTTATATGCCATTTATACGCTATTTGCACACATAAAAACGTTCCAGACTGATTTTATTTAATCAACCGCCGAATTGATGGCAGGATCACGCCGTTTTCTCGCCTCTAAAACGTTCGCCCGACCCGTTTCAAGTGTTTGAACGAGTTTTAGTCTCCAAACAACCGAAAGGAAATTGCCTCGTTATTATCAATCATTTCGCTGCACCGCGTTTATAATTTAAAGGAAAATTACCAACCAACAGTGCAGCTTTTCAAACCGCGGATTAAAGTTATTCCACTACCACTTATCTATATGGCTTCTATTTTACCTGTTATCAATGTGATTGTTGTAATGATGGCGCCTGAAGCTTCAATCGACACTTACTTAGAAGTTTCATCGCTTATCTTGGTAGCAACGATTTAGCGTAAATTGGAATATGAAAACGTTATTGAACCGGTTTGTTTCTTGGAGAAAGAAAAACAAGAAATAATTTTAATCTGATCTCGCATGCCTCGTTCATTATCGTATTAGAATAAATATAGTGATGTTTAAATAACTTTTGTTTGCTTGAGGTCGTTTTGAAAAGCGGCAACTCATTAAAAACTTGTCCGCCTCGCTGGGCATTATGTTAAGGAGAACTAAACAAATGTTTGAGATACCTGCAGAGAATTTATTTTTGTTACTTAGTTCGCTGTAAATTCGTAAATTTTATAAACACGTAATCGTGAATTAACTATCACTAATGCTAATTAATAATTAATACTAACTACCTACATACATAAGAATTGAAAGTTGCAAGCATTTGAGCACAAGATTTCTCAAAAATGAAGACTTACTTACCTATACAATAAAACTGTTTTGAGATTTTACAAGAGAAGGCGTAAAATCGAGGGCACAAATTTAAAAATTTCGAATTTTTCTATATTTCAATCGATGAAAAATTGGGAATTTGGCAATTGTTTACAATGGCCACTTTTCGCTTTTTGTGGTGTTTTCTTTTTGGAAACCATCGTAAAACATCATTATAATGCCATTTTGAACAATGAAATGTTGTGCAAATGATAAATAATTTTATGCAAAATTTATAGGAAAAAAAAAGATGTGTTAGGGCAAGGAAAATGAGTAAAAATAAAAGTAGTTTGCACAAAAAAAGATATTGATTTTCGTAAGTATATGTCGTGCTCACTTAGTGAAATTGTGCATTTCATGAAAAGGATGAGGGCAAGGAAAATTCTTTTCATGAAGTGGATATCCTTTTCATGAAGTAGACATTCTTTTCATGAAATGCACAATTTCACTAAGTGAGCACGACATATACATGGTAACGAATCCGTTGGTGTAATTAGTTTTTTGAAAATCGAAGACTGGGTAAAGTAAACAATGACCGGGAATTTTTCTGCAATATTTGATTCAGTCTTATCCCAAATTCAAATCAAAATTATGACAACTATTAACGTGAACTATCGTGACTGATATTAAAGTTTTCATTGCCCTCTCTTATAATGAAACACAGTTGTCCCATTGGTTTCTTCCTCGAATAACATTTAGTTTTATTAATTACGGACAATCAAGACAGAGCCAAACCTAAGTATTGTAATGACAATTTATTACCCGCTGAAGGAAACAAACTAGATCATTTTCAACGAGTGGAACGATAAATTTTCCCAGTCACGCATATTTATCCAATAAATTTACGGCGTTTTGTGTTTAACTAAATTTTGTTAAGTAGACAATAATTTTCGTCGGACAGCACGACAATATAAGAAATCAACTCGTCCTGATCCTTTAACGCTTCACCCACCTCGACACAAAAAGTTCCAGATTTTAGATAAATCACCAAATTTGCTACATTATTTAAAGCAGGAAAGTTTGTATTTCGACTCATCGTCTTCTTTTGGGCCATGGCAGCGACAACCAAAGCTTTGTCCACTAATGACTGTTTAATAAACAGTTTTGCAACTCGCCGTCCCAACTTAACCTGGAACTTCTCACGGGGTGCCGGGATCGCAACGCAATTATTAGTTATTATTTACCATTTATTTTTCTGTAGTTGTCTGATGATGGATTGTTTTTAGAAAGGTTTTTTGCAACCTTGAGGACGCTCGTAAAATAGAATTTATGTCAATTGCTGCCATTAAAAAAGTATTACTTAGGTATCTCCGGTTGATACGAGTTGCACATACGCATTGTAAGTGGTCAGTTAACTTCAATTATGTGTCAAATGAATCAAACTAGCCGCTGCATTCGTTACATGTGTGGTTTCCATGAGAAGACGCGATAACTAATGGGGAAAAATTGCGGAATTAAAATGCGTTGAAAGGAAGAATTTCAGCGGTCTCATAACTGAAAACTGTACTTTTAAACTTCTATTCCAAATTAACATGCAACAGACAAACATGCTTTCTGCCTACATGCATGCAACATGTCAAGTTGCCGGAGCAATAAATAACGCCGGCACAAATATAAATCAACAAACGAGTTAATCACTTGCAAAAGAAAATAATTACAAGGCCAACGTCCATTACGACGGCGTAAGACTATAGTCTGCCGTTTAGGCACCACCCTTTATTAGCGGGAGCGCCATTTTTGCTTGATTGGTCGTAAATTCGCACCTGCATCATATAAAGGGGAGAAAAAGTAACTAATTTTTCCTTTGACGACGTTTCAAAACCGATCTGAAGACCCTCTAGTGTTTTGTCTAGCGACTCCGGAAATATTTCCCTCGCTTCATACATTATCTCGCAGAGCCGTACCGAAATTCTTCCAACTGTGCGTGCTCCAAATTAAAATATGTCTTCTGTTTTCGCTTGTAACGCGCCCCTTCCTCACGGCCTAATGGCATTTATTTATGCCGCTGCCCGGATGATAATTTACTTTGGACTTCCCGGCACTTACTCAGGTGCTTTTGTCGCAATCGGTTATCAGGCCCCGAAACCGCACGCTTCCAAGAAGAGTGACGCGACGCTTGTTGAAAACTCATTTCGACCCGTCAGAATTCCGGCATGAATTTCAACTGGAACCGAGTCAGCATCAGACAGGAATCGGCCGCACTTGCTCCTAACGACTTTTCGAACTACCCTTATTGCAGGAAAACTGCCAAAGATATGTTTCTTGTTGCCATTCGTTTCTTCGCAACGGCAAAGCACGAAAGAAGAAGTAAGTTTTACCGTTAAAAATGCACCCTCAACGGAACCCTCATCAGAATATCGAGCTCTTTCAAGGAATCAAACCATGAGGATGGCATCCTCTGGTGGTAAAATTTAAAAAAATTATCTCTATTAATTTATCTCAACTAAGTACTACCTACGTACGTCGTAGCTTCCATTTTCACACTTTGAGCTTTTGATGACCCCCTTCAGTTTTTGATTTTGCCAAGGGAGGATTTCTCTTGATCGCGTCTCTGTTTGCAGATGTCTCTCCCATTTTCGCGACATGTCGCTCTAATTGAGCAATTTTTGCTGGCTCGGCGTGGCTGGTCGCTCTCGCGACCTGGTTGTGGTACTGCGGCGTTGCAGGGGTTATTGAAACGGCGCAAGGGGCACAGCAAGGTTGCATAAATCTCTGGTCAGAAATCTTTAATTACCAAGTCAAACGTGCATGAGAAAGCATGCAGTTGTTAAGGACAATTTCAATTAATTTGCATTCGATCCCTCGTTTTATTTTGTTTGAGTAAAATTTAGAGTGCGCGAGAGGTTTGCGCGTACACCGTCCTGAATAAATTGGACGAGATACGCGTGGTAGTCTATAGAGGTATGTAAATGCGGAATCAGTAGCTGTTGTAATCTAGATCTCCAAGTGAATACGGCAAGGTAGAACTTCTTCGTCGGCGCGACTCCTCGCCAACGGATTCGCCCTTTATCGCGCGGGTGGACGAAACTCCCAGGATCCCCCTTTTCCAGACAAGTGCATAAGAAAATGCAACCGTTCCACGTTATTTATGGGTGGAATTCGCGAGTTTGGAGAGGTAGAAAGCGCCGGGAAACTTGCTGGATGCGGAAAATACGACGACGGTTACTTTACGAATTGCTCAACATTAAAAAGAATACGACGCTCCAACAAAATCTTATTTATATTTTTATCTCGGAGCCGGTCGCTGAATAATAATGAGAATTAAAATTATTTCCGTCTTGGGAAACGTTTTGTCTCCACCTATTGCTAATCTAGCGCCTCCAATCTGACTAGTTCGGGTCTTCAGCCGGATTAGCTGGACCTAAATTCCTTTCTTAAATTTGTCCACGTCGCTTCGCTTCTCGAGGCGGTCAAAACCACAAGCACGGAAAGCATAAAATTTGATCCAAAGTTAAAATAACTAAAAGTACTCTTCAAACGTTTGTAAAAAAAATAATTTAGGTATCTACTTCAAAATTTTAACAAATAATTACTGAGGGTATAAAATAAACTTTTGAATTTGTAAATTGCTTTTCTCATCTTCAGATAACACCCTTGGCAAAAACAAGAGAATATAGACTCTCTTAACTCGTTCATGAAAACCATCAAAACTCATTAAACGCTTATGTACCTATTTTTTCTAATGAGTCAGTCAAAAGCTTTTCTTGCTTTTTACGCTATGGGGCTTTTTCAACGGAGCCTTCCTTGTAAATCCATCACTCTTGAGTCTTCCGTGTCTTTTACGCAAGACTGGGCTGATCAATTGTCATGCCGATCGGTAACCGCTTATCATAATGGTAGTTGTTCTTCAATAATGATAAGAGATTATCAATAATTGATGCAATTTGAACAATTATGGCAATTAGTCGGCTATATCGTCATAAAAAGCTGTAGATGCCTATAGCTCGAAGCCGCTAAATAACATTATTGATTTAAGCAAAAAGACCGATATGGCAAATATTTCATAATAACTTGTTCACCTTAACTTTTTCCGTCAACATCTTCTATACTTGTTTTTGTATGCAACTAATTGGGCGGGGGAAACGCTAATTTTCTTTTTATTTTACTCAACATCCAAGGCTATATGCCAAATAATAACCGAAACGGGGGCCGGCATGTTTTCTAGACAATGGGTTTGAATTAAAGGGAGCTTAACTTGGCCGTTCAAATTACGGCGTGTGTAATTCCGTCAGATTAGCACAATCCTCAACACCGCAATGAATAGCGCAATATTACGCTTGACACATTACTACCTCATTATATTACAGGCTAATAAACACGACAATGTTATCTAAACATAATCTAATGGAGCAATAAAAATATCGCAGATTTATCGCCGGCACTTTTCGATTTAATATTGAGATGCAGGATCTCAAGGATTAACGCTCTATTTATTACGAAACAGTTTTTTCCAAATTTTTAGCAATTATTTCGAAGTCTCTCCGTTTGCTTGGTGATGGTTTACCGTCGGTGGTTCGCTTTCTGGGCGGGTAATTGGCTCGGTACGGCGGCAAAAAATTTAATAAAGCCGCCCGGCCCTGCTTATTCTTCGCGCAAGCTTTTTATGCAGAGGAGACGGAAACCCGGCGTTATAAAAGGCCTCATCGCTTAAAATATTCAGTGTTCGTCTCGATTTACTTGCGAAGTGGAAGATTTAAACCACGCACCACGCAACATTGGTCAAGGCTCGACACCGCAAACGTCTTTATTCTCGGCAGGCAGCTTAATGCAAAAAGCATTTTCCAAAGCCAAAAGTATCCAGACTTAAACCCGTTCTCTCGCTGAGGAACAGGCAGACCGACCCGGCGAATGATCAATGCATTTATGCGGCACTTCTTATTTCTTATCCGCGACCGGATTCTGCGGCAGCTGCGATCTGCTGGTGTAAGAAAAGACGTACTTTTTGCTCCGCCACCTGATTGGCTACGTACATTTTTATTTATGCGACCGCACCGAGGTTTGCCGCTGATGCAGGCATCCGCGCGCCACTCAACTCTTCTAAAAACCAAATTCAGATACGTCTTAATGCCAGCCAATTATGTGCGATTTTTTTTTTTCGCCGCAGAACCTCGACGGGTAAAATTCGACTCGGGCCGGTAAACTGGGCAGATTTTAACATCGAGCGATAATTTCTTAATTTGGGCGAGCAGCAAGCTTCACGCAGCGCTTCTTGAACGCAGTGAATCACCAAAGGGGTCTAGAAAAATTTGAGTTTTGTATGCTGACGATGTGATGCACAGACAAAACAACATTGTAAGTAAAGTAAATCCAAATCACGTACTTAGCCACTCTATGCCGTCACGTGTTCGGCTCGCACGTGGGCTGCAAAATTCGCCATTAGATTGTCCGTAGAGACGAACAAACTATTTTGTATAAAAATCTATTACTTCAATGTTATATCAATAAGTCTGCTTAGACATTTTAGTGAACTTCAAAACTGACATTTTGAGTAAAGCTACCTACTTTAAGTCCATCTAGGTACTTTTCAAACTTCAGTACTTCCAGAACTGACGGTAACGCGCGAACGTGCCATTAGGTATAAAGTATTTCAGAAGTCATTGCACAGAATCCTTGGAATTGTGGTAAGAGGTGCAGCAGACTTTATATTTATAAAATTCAGTATTTGAATGATAATGTAATGAATATCTACATTAACACAGGATCTTAAAAAAATGTACTTCAGCTGGTATCTGTTAGTTCGAAAATCACCATCAAAAGGCTGATTTTAAAATTATAACTCGTCCAATTTCTATTAATGGAATAATCCTATAGGAGAAGTAATAAAATAAATTTGGCAATAATGGGTAAACAGTTTTTTTCACGCTGCCATTGTCGTACTTAGAAGGGCTCAAACCTGCCGTGCATTCGCCAAAGACGAGAACAAGTTGCGGCGGCTCCGCTCTAAATTGTGCCGTAAGAATTATTTTGAATACCAAACAGACACTTACATGCGATGCAGGTGGGTGTTTTGCCATAGCGAGATCAGCATTTCATTAGAGCTGCTTTCTGTAAGCACTGAAGCGATTGTATCCCTTCTTGGAAGGGTTTCATCGAAATTTCGAATTGCTGGGATGGTGTTTGTTGTTATTGGCGTAAATGGCCCCGATGGCCATTTCGCTTTGATTAAACGACTGGGAGGTAATTTGTAAATGCGGCCGGCCTTAAAAAAGGAAGAGATAAGAACGGCCAAGAAAACGGCCTAAATATGCGGAACGGCGAAGAAATCGGCGGGAGCCCAGGCGACCCCGCTCTCCACACACATGCTACAGACGCATGCAAATGTGTTTCCATGGCTACAAACTGCATGGCATAAATTAAACCTGCACTCACCTCCCGTGAATATTTCATTTCGAAAATAAAAATGTTATCGGACAATTATTTGAGGCGGGCCATTGTGCACGCCGCTTATTTGCTCTTTTGATCTCTAATTTGCCGCGTGCAATTGACTCATTCGTAGGTCTGCGACCGCAGCTTGACACTGACTTATTTTGGCGACAACTTAAATCATCCAAGCTGCACCAAGTACTTTATTTAATTTTTGCCACAGTCGCTAATAATTTACCTTTTGGCGTCTTCCTACCTGATGCCTTATCACAGTATCTAAGCTCTCGCTTGATCGAATTTGAATAAGTAGGTAACCTTGGAGTTGTCCGGCGAATTCGAGTCCCGTTCTTTGGCTCTCATGGCCGGACTCGAAACAACAATTGCGACTATGATAGTTGCGGGGAGCTAGGCGGCATTTTTCGAAATCGAACCTTGCTAATTAGGTATCAAAGCCTGGCACACACGCGTATCGGGCATCTGTATCTCCGGCATTTCATGATTTCATTCACCTTATGCGGCTCGCGTAATTGGATCCAGCAATCCGATAGGCGGGTTGATAAGTCTCGGTAGTTGCCCGTCAACTGTGGGAAATCGGTTGAAAACAACAAAAATTTTCATATTAAATTGAATTATTTGCTAGCGATGACAGCGCAAGAAGTCAGTCCGGTGACGAGAATCGGACCGGCGTCCGCCATTCATCTTCCGGGCTGTCACTGCTGAATGAAACAGAAGAGTTGAAATTCCCGAGTCTCCATCGGAGAAAATCAAGAACACGAAGGTGGCAGTCACGCGAACATAACTTCGAATATCGGAAGATTCTTCAAATTTAAGTTAAGTAACGCGGTGTAGGCCCCGTATATTAGTATTAAACCCAAAATCCTGAAGGGGGAGACAAAGAAACTTTCGAATGAAATATTTTTCTTGCTCAAGCACGTTGACTGCCTTCATCAATCTTCGGTTATCTCTGGTTGGCACTACATCGCAACGCCACAGGCACAAAAACTCCCAACGTAAAGAAAAGACAAAAGGATGTGACACTCCAATTTCCATTTTAGATCGAAATTGTTCACCCCCTCGGAGCTTTATCGGGCCCCGTTGGCGGAATTAATAAATTGGTGCGCCAGTTAATTGCGGCGATAAAGAAAGGAGGAAACAAGTCGGTGAGGGACTTCCGACAAAAATATAATTTGATCTCGTGAACGAACAAGAGGCATCGATATCTTCCGCGGATATTGGCCGCAACATCTGAAACTCGCATCCAAGACTGCTGGAGGGATTGGGGAGGGTTGCCCCGGAGCTCGAGAGAAATTATGTACGAGGCATTGGGAGCAATATATCTCCGACGGGACGTGCCAGACAGAGTAGACGGGGTATTATATAGGAAGGAAGGAACCTGAGGCCGGGGCCGAAGCCTCCCCGTCCCCAGGCGCTCGTCCCCGAGAATGAGACACTTGCCGCCGCGTCCACCGCCTTAAATTGTCATCTGAAGAAAGAAACTTCATTACGAACTCCGCCCCCGTTTCTTATTTGCGGCGATCTCAATCAGGACATTTTTTCCTAACTTTCATTAACTACTCGATGACCGCCGGCAAAAACCGCCCCGCCCTGATCGACCAACACTTCGACAAGAAGAAAAGTTTTTTCGGATCCAAGTGTTTAGTTTACATGCAAATGATAGTCGCCGCGCTTTAATAACCATGCGGTTTCAACACGTGCCATCAACATGGCTACACGCATCGTTCAAATCTCTTGCCACAATTTACGAGACAATTTGACAAATAAAGAAAGTCAATTACTTACCGAAATCCATTAACAAGTAGGGGTAGATAAGCAAATATATTCGGTGCACAGTCTACTGCAAGAACACACCCCAATATCTCCAAATAATTAAATGTAGCGCCAAGATCAGAAGCGATGCCATAATCCACAGTTCAAAGCTTTGCGAGTCACAAGACTAGTGCTTTCACTCATTAAATTGAATAGCATCAATCTTTATGGTTTTAATCAGATGAGGTTTATTAGAGACCAAATTCATGGTACATACTTTAGAAAGAAAATATTACCTTTACTTTTCTAATATATTAGGTCTTCTTCTGCTTATTTTCAAATGACATATTGGAGGCTCTGTTTCCGTTCTTCTCAATATTTCTTCAATTTCTTTAACATGAATGCTTTGATGGATATTTAACCTTTAAAAATTTTGAAAAGTTATTTTAAGACACACATCTGGAGTTGGAGTTTCCGAAAGTCTATCTAATAATTAATTTTGGATACCTTAAAATGATCCATTCTTCCGTGCTAAACTGTTGTTTTGAAATAGTCTTACCATAGCACCAGACTTACCTACCTATTGGTAAGAGGAATGCTTGAAATGGCTTGCAGTAATTGTTCGATGCCCGTATTTGGGCCAAGCCGGATATAAGTTATAGAAACGCTACCACCAAGATCTCGGCATCTAGTATCTCCATAGTAATTTGTTGTCTATCCACTACGTATGATACGCATTTTATTAACGTCTCGGAATTTTTATATGAAGAACGTAATAGCATGTGCATGCAGTTCTTATTTCTTTAAACAGCTTGCCGTAATAGTTTTAAAACACGATCATTATAGAATCACGCGAACAATGCAATTTTAGCAAAAAAAACTGCTTTCTCAATAATTCCCAGTAAGAGAACCCGTACCCATTAAAATGACGGATGGCGGTCATGAAAGAAAATCAAAATGCACATACCTCTCTCTGCATGTTACATACGTATAAATACCGGGGCCGCAAATAAATGCGAGCAATTCAAGAAAATCAAGAATGTGTTCTGAATTAAATTACGAGCTAAACAGATACGCTCACTTACTGAATAAGCCGGAGGACGCCCGCGCACACTTCTCACCGTGATGAAGGCTCACGACGCTCACTCACCTGCAAAAGAACAAAATCAATTTAGAAATTGGACCCCGCAATTAACAAGAGAGCTAGTCAATCAGTTTTTGAACCGACATCGACAACTTTGGAAGTAAACGCAGACAAGACATTGTTTGATCCTTGCTTTGGTAAGAATTTAGAACTTCAAAGCTGGAGTCCTTTTACAATTTCCTGTAAACTAATTATCGAATTTCGTGCCGCAGCAAAGGTCCGTTGTCACTGTACATTGGGAGTTCCCTCTATAGTCATATGGGTTTTCCGTGGACTAAAGAGGTTGGATGAATAGTCATCATACCCTGACACTAGTCCATATTTAAGTAGTAAATATCTCGTCTTTTACTCGGCAGAAAACTATCATAGAACCATAGTCATCCAAATAGAGTTTTCAATAATTGAGTATTAGGTCCTTATATGTATGTATAGCTAGGCTACACTGTATATGCACATTGTAACAACTTTATATCTATAAAATCTAGATTTAGCTATCAACTAGTTCACATAGTTAGTCTTAATTTTTTTTCTGCGTCTTGGGTCTTGCAGATCTGTTTTCCGACGACTTTTCCACGCATATGTCGGTGACTGCTGTGCCCCCTTTGGGTTCTGTGGTGCCCCTGGCGCGGAAGAAAAATAAACGAGAACCGTCCCAGCGTGCGAGGCGAGACTGCAGAACGCATCAGGCCGCCGCCTCTATTTACCATGGGGGTTTAGTTGGCCGATTTAATTCCCCGCCGAGCTTTACATCAGACAGTTCGGTTTGCACTTGCCTAAAGCGATAGAACATGCATACACTTAAATTATCGAAAGTCCCAGGCAATTTCGAAACGACGTATTGCGCGTCTCTTTCCCGTGCGCACCGAGGCCGCCGACCCGACGAAGATGATAGAGCACGAGTTGGAAATTGGTTGTAACCCGGTTCACAATACGCCGCCACCACCGCAGAAGCTCCGCGGGGGCGGGGAGAGATTAAACACCAGCATAAATGAACGGCCAATAAACACTGCACTCCGGCCGGCCCGCAACCCAAACATATTACATCCGATTTTATTATGGATGTGATGCCCCCGTGCCGCCGGAACTTCCCTTTCGAGGCATCAACCGGCCGTTAAACGACCCCGCACTCGCGCCGACAGGGCGCTCGACCACCTCGTCACAGGTCACGGCCGCACTACCCGCAAAGAGACCCGACACCCTTTCACCTCCCGGACACTCACAGAAAAAAGACGAAAGAAAATATTTACTAAATGCTCAAAAATGGTCAAAAGTTGCGATTTGTTCTCGGAGAAGAAAAACTTTAAAATTATGAAGATATGAAAATTTGGTCAAAGGGGCGCTTGCTGGTGCTCATGGTGGTGTGAGGCGGTAGTACGCGTAGATCCTTTGTTGCAGCCGCTGTTGCCGCTTTTCAACTTTCAACGTTCGAGTGTTCCCGACCTCCCCGTTTCCCATTGCTCATTTCATTCTTGACCCAAAGTTGCCTTGCAGCCGGTGGAAAACAAGCTTAAAAGAGCGACTCAAAATCAATATCGCAAATAAAACGTGAAGTTCTAAACTTTGAACCGCTCGCCGATGTAAATCAAAAGCTGCCTCACTAAAATTCATACAAACTAATTTATGGCTAGTTTAAATTTCAAATTAGTGTCAGGCCAACCCTAAAGCTCTTCTAACTTCTAATTCTCCATTTCGAGTTCTTACTTCGCACTTACTGGGGAGGAGAGATTGCGGCATTTTACACTTAGGAGGGTCAAATATGCAATTACCATTAATACGGATTAAATGCGTCTAAATAACTATCTCTGGCGAATAATGAATAATTAGTTATCCGGTCGACTGAAATTTATCGCCCCACTTCCAAAGTTCTATGGAAAACCGTCGAAGATATTGTTTGATCGAAATCACGCACGGGGATCATTAGCAAAAATTATACGATAAGCCTCGGCAAAATTAAAACAAGACGGTTTATACCATCATCAGAGAGTTTAAATATTCAGTGAATTCTGTTGTCGGTATTATCGATGTGAAATCTTCCCGGAACGTAGGTACGGTATAATGGATATGCACCACAACATACTTCGCGTAGTACAGGTTTCCTATTTGATTAACAAAATGACAGCAGAACATAAATCTACATTAATAAAGCCGTATACTTACTTGAACATTGAGTTTGCCGTTACAATGATAGTAAATTTCTTCATTCAAACCGTCTACATGACGTGGCGTCCTGCCTCGCAAAAAGATATGGTAATATCGAGAGGTTGGATCTTGCAACGTTACAATATGCATGAGGATTGAGGAAATCCTTCAATTTTTTTCCCGCCAAATAGGAAAATTTACAGACCCGCGTCGGATATGCAAAAGAAAATTTTGATTTGTCAAAAGCTTTTCACGAGAACGAGTCAACTGAAAAATTGGTCACAGCCTGAATGTTTTCTGATTGATAATGTCCATATCAATTTTTGCAGCCAATGTCCATTTTGTATAAATAAGCCAACACGTCACTGATTTTTTGTATTGGCAGTTGTTATTTGGATTTGATTCGTGCACTCGGAATTGATGACGTAGACGCAATGATCCGTTGATCCAACAATATGTATCACTGATGGGGTTTAGCTAACTTTGCGATTAGCTAAAGCGTCGATTTAGCTGCACGGGGTCGTAAATCCCCATCGACAAATAAAAACAGTAAAGAAAACAAAACCGTTAGAAATGTTTGTAATAAAAGCGATATTAGGGGAGTTGGCCGGTTGTAATCTCTCAATTTACTGATGGTTTTAGACTGTTGTGTCATGTTTCAGCCTTCGCTGATGTATTTTAACTAAATTTGCAATTAGTTAAAATGTCGATTTAGCTGCACAGGGTCGTAAATTCAGCTCGCCAAAGTGTATTATTTGATCGTTATCGATAGACAAAAAACCAAAAATACGACTCATCAAACGCCGGCGAACGCGCAATTTTTCAGGCCACAAAGCGACCACCTATTTTATGGACAGTATTACATTTTAGATTAAATAAACACAATGTTCATTACCCATAATTCACTGGGGTTGTGATATACTTGCCGGCTGCGTCGAGTTATGTTTGCGGCCGGGCGCAATTTCTCATTTGTACCTACAACTGCGTTTATTACGCCCGGGGTAACGTGATTATGAATATGAGAACTCCAATGTGTTGCTGTTTTATATAAATTACCCCAATTTCGGGCAAAAACCCGAACCATCGATCGTTTTTACGGCCCCGCATTTATCCGACTTTCGAAATTTATTTCATGCAGGAATCGGCGTTGCTGCTGCGGCTGCTGCGACTCCAATTGAGTCGCTTTTTAACGCCGCGATACCCATAAATCCCGCTGAATTAAGAAATTTACACAAATGGCCGATAAAACGGAATTCGGCCGAAGCGAAGGTGATGGATTAGCCGAAAACGTTACGGTAATGGCTTAATTCGTTCGCCGGATGAACCTGAAAAGCAATTAAAAGTGTACTGGGAGCACCTAAAAATTAAGCAAGTGACGACCTTAAATGAAGACGACGTGGAGCATGAAATACAGGTTCAGCAGGTCCGACGCCATTACTCATCTCTTTTATTTTGATTTTCAGATCGCCAACTCGCCTGGTTTTTGTTTCCCTGCATGCGAAGAGAATTCCATTCTGTCCTGCATTTCTGTTAATTTTTACTGATCGCGTTTTAACCCGTCTCGCTCATTCTCATTAGCGGACGACATTGGTCGAGATTTCCAGGCAAAAATGAATAATCCCTAGCAGGTACGCCATGGAGGTATCGCTGCACGCTCCAAACGTAAGCAGACGTTATCGCCGGAGTTTTAATAATTTATATGGCGAAGAGTATCCTGATGAATTGCCGCTGCGGTTGTTTATTTTTCGACGTGGGAATAGTCCTTCGGAAGCTCAAGAATCTTTGTTAATTAACTACATTTTCAATTATCAACTTCGTTACCGGCCTTTCCAATATTCTTTTCAACCCAAGCACCATCAGATAAACACCTTGTTGGCTTACGCGATTTATTGCGCTTTTTAATTAATTTTTATTTTTTAAATAATAAATACATGTCTTGCGTCTTGCAAAGGCTGGAAACCACGGCTCCAGGAGTCATCGACAAAAACCCTTTTTTTCGCCCCACTAAAAATAGTCAACCCATTAGCTCGTGCTAATGGCGAGGTGTTGCAGCAAGGCTGATTTCTCTTCTGCGACTCTCTCTGGATAAAACTATTCTCCTGGGTGGTCACTAATTAAGATTCAAGTTGATTACAATTGTCGCTAACGGTATGGCACGCGGGGCTGATCCGTAACAAAGAAACTATCCGTACCTAGAATTACGAAAAAGGAAACGTTGACATTGTTTACACGTCGTTATTATGAGCAATGCCCGTTTAGCTGAAATCTGAACCATTTCAGATATTCTCTACCTGTGCGGTCGCGCCATCTCTGAATCTATACGTCCTCTAATCGTTCTTATTAATGACGGGATTCCGAGGCGGGATTTTTGCGCCCCATAAGGACGCAGGACCTGACCACGCTGCTAATTGACCCGCCGCGCTAAGACAATAACTGACCAAGAATAAAATTAGCAACATGTGTGTTCAACCGACAAGGCCAGATAACATCGTCTTTCCTCCATCGGTCCTGAGGCCAATCATCATCTCTCCAGTGCCCAAATTGAATGGCCAAAGAGCGGGCAAGAAAGACCGCCCAAATAAGTAAGAAGCGATAAGAAAAAAAAGGGCAGTGGCGGGTTGGTGCGAGAAGACATTCATACATTCAGCTATAAAAAATCGAGATAGAGAGGAATCAAAATTGACACTAAAAGAGTGTATAAAGCCGGGAACTAGAAGATGGTAAAGTGGAAATGAAGAAGACTTCAAGAAACCACTCTAATCTGAAAACCTCCAAACTTTTTTTTTGAGCGCCTAAACTAAGTTGAAATGCCAGAAATTTAGAAGACTAATATCTATGTATGGTTGTTAGTCCATATAGTCCATATAGGTATATATAGTATAGTTACAAAGGACATGGTATCTGTTAGTTTTTACAGAAATTCGGTTTTACGGATGAAAGGATAGGACTTCGAAGAGAATTTATTTTCTCTTGCCCCTGCAGACTCTTGGCAGACGACCGCTATGCAAAAATTAAACTGCATATAAACTTAATTAATTATAAACAATTTATGAAGTGTACATGCAAATTTATAAATATGTGTATCTAATAACGATTATACAGGTCGCCCATCTCTAATCAACACGTTTTTGTTATTATTTTCTTGAGCGGCTGTCCGTTAATTTGTCACAGCGTGAATAATTAATTATTCGTTGTTTACTGCACGCAGCTGTCTGGAATCTTATTAGAATTTTATTTATAACACGCCCTTAGTTAATCCTTGCATCTAAATATAAACAACGCGACGAGGCTTCGTCTGGGTGTTTTATTGATATTCAAATAAATCTTAGCAAACGCAAAGGTCGTTCACGTGACTTATATATGACCCCTGATTGGCTAACATCATAGGGGAGGGTTGAAAAGATAAGACTGCTAGAAAATTGGATAGATTGCTTGGGTTGAGATTGAATTCAACGAGCTTATTTAATCAAGTCGATTGTATAGCGTGCTTCTCCTATCTGAAGAGATACTGGCCTACTGTTTTTGTCTAACCGAGCCACTCACGTCGAGAGAAAGTCGAAAATACAGTGGAAGTTGCAAAAACTTTATATTAATCCGACGACTATATGCTTGCTGATGTTGGCGAAAATATGTTTAGACGGCGATTTATCGCATATTTTGTTTATCTCCTACTTACGAGGCACATCACAGGACTTTCAGATAATGGCATTGTCAAGCCCCTGGCATGGTGGCCGCAGTTTTGGAATTGAAGCATCAGACCGGCGACATTAAGATAATGTTAAAATTGGGCTCACCATTAGATAAAGCGAAAACATTTTTGAAATAACGAACGTGATGACATCATAACGTAGAAGAATTTTAAATTTTTCCAAATGATTCTAGATTTCCTGTCGGAAGGCCGTCGCTGTTCAAGAATTCGACACACTCTCCCACTTGCCAATCCAGATTTGCATAATAAATCGCGGAACTCCCGAAATTCTAATAAGAATCTGAAACTGACCCGTGATTTATTAAGTGGTTGGTGACATATTTAAACGCAATCCTGTCTTGTAAAAATCTGTGTATATACAAAAATAAATTTTCAAATCATTCGCGATTTATGGCTTTTTCCTTAACAGAATTTAAAAACTTTTCCAGAGCTGAGATTTAGACACCTAATTGCGTTGTTTACTTTTTCCAATTATAATTTTTATTTAAAGACTTTTTTGACGCGGTTGACCCGGCTTGCGCAATTTAACCCGGCATGGGCTTACCTGAAGAAACGCCAAGAACAAAACGTAATGATTTCTCTCTCATCGTGTAGGTCACGTTCAGCGCAAGTACTTGCAATAATAAATAAGCGATATGGTCCGGAGCGCGTGCAACTTCGTGTGGGTATAAACATGTCTGTCGGAGTCTAGAAGAGTTCATTAATGCAGTTGGTTTGGTAAAACGCCATTAGCCTGTAGCAATTCTAAATGATGACTTTAAAATTGCATTTGCATACTTATACTATCAAGAGGATACGAACGGAAAAAGAAATTTTAAACACCATTAATATAGGGAGCTGACTGCGATGGCTGCTCTGCCTGAAGGAACGTGCACCAAATGTGCAATTTTCGGTTCGGTGAGGACTCAATTGGACCAATTAAAGGCACGATTGCGGCTGCCAAACGCCAATTTGCTTATTGCCAATTACTCGTCCCATGGTTAAAGACAATTTTTACCGCGCTTTAGTCAGAAAGATGACAAAAAGCAAAATTTTGAACTCCAGGTGCCCAAAACATCTACAAGAATTTTCCAGCAAATCGCTTCTTCTAACTATCCAAGGACCTGGCCTGACACTAAAACCAAAATCTCCAGTATGAGTTTTTTCTACAAGTAAACTATTATCTGGTATAAATTGTTGCACATTCGGCAATATGGTGTCTCGTCGAGCCGCTTCCTCGAGATAACGCTCGATTAGATAAGTGCCAGTCATAATTTCAACCATTCCAGAATTTTATGGATAAAGTAATCGAATTAAGTTGTTTTTTTTATGTGAGTGACCCGATAACCTCACTAATTTTACCATAATTTTATTGAAAATAATTAAACTCGCATAAAATTATGTAAACAGTTGATTAGTTACCAGAAGCTGGAACAAAACATGTCAAAAACGAGCAATTCAAAAAGCGGCTCAACTGCAACCACAATTCATTCCGGTTATTAATTTAAATGCAAATGACTTCATGCATTTAAACAAAAGAACATTCTTTTCATTTCGGTGCAATGGAGGGTAAACATCCAGCTATTGGCGCGTTAAGTATTTGCCGCAAGGCGCATCATTCTACGTTGAAAATTAAAATTTCCAAAATTCAGAAAATTTTTAGTAGGTATCAAAATTATGGAAAAGTACCTAAATGATTTTCTTTGGTCTTAGGGAGAAATTGGCAACTTGAAAAAGAACCAATTCATGTTTCTGCTGTCGATGTGATCAAATGAACAATGTTATCAACATTTGAATTTTGATGAAGTTTTAATTTTAAAAATAAACTGAATTTGTTGCTGTGCCAATAACTCGTGAGTAAATTAGCTCTCCGGGGATGCTGATTGCTGGAGTCGAGGCATTGAGAAATTTTCGCTGGCTTCAATTTGATTCGTTTCTTAATGATCGCGAAGAGATAAATCGCGGATTAACAGTTTTCTTTTTGCAGGCCGGCCATATTACCACCCACTTTGTATCACTCCGGGTGCCAGCCACTGACATATTGCACCGGGGGTTGCCCCGCCACGAAATTTACGACCGAATGCAAGAGGGTGTTCGCTGCAAGGAGACTACCATGAAAAATAGCAGGTGTAAGTAAAACCCATCCCATGGCGCAGGGGCAATAAGGATGATTTTGGCCCGAACCTCGCTACGTGCCATATTGGCAAAACACCTACCTGGCTCGTGTTAGATATGACAAATGATTTATAAAGAGAGATTGGATTCCCTGATTAAATTCAAAAAAATATTTAGCTCTCGTGCTTTATTGCTTCTTATTTGTTAAATACCTGCCGGGATTGATGACTAAACCGATAAGAATTAAGTGTTAAATAAAATAAAAACAGTGTTCTTGTGTTTAGTCATTAGCATAATCTGATGGCATAAATTACGAAACGAATCCTCATCATCCTAGGATCCGTTTGTAATATCAACGATTCAACACCTCGCACGAAAATAACGACTTTTGTGCATTAAACCCGCAATGTGACGGCCATTAAATCTGGTCCGGCACGAATTTTCAATGGCGATAAAGAAAAATCCATTGACAGGTAAAATTTCACCATTATAATAACCTCGTCACGGTTTGTTTATACAACACACCAACCAAAACATTCGGTCGTCTCTTTCTAGCGGTCGTACTCCCCTACCGACGGTCCCCACTTCGCAACCGAAAGCACATGACGTCCCCACTCCGACAAAGCTTCCAAGCAGTTCGTCGATGTCAACACAGATGGCGGCAAAAGCTCGCTGACGACAATGGTTGCGTTAACCGCCGCCGATGGCGCTCCAATCACCTCGAATAGCGGCAAAATATAAAACGACCGCGCCGTGCACGCGCCGAAGAAAACGGCGAGGAGCGCTCTCGGAAGTTCAAACGCGAGGGTTTTTACTGCCGAAACTGCACTCAGACATTCGGTTTTGGGTTAATTATGAATAGATGCTAATTTGTCTCGTTAAGTTGGGAAATTGGATTTTAGGGAAAAGAGGATTTTCGAGTGCTTATCTACCAGAAGCACTTTATTAAAAAAATTACTCTGCGCAATTATACTAGTAATTTTGAAAAAATTAAGTTTCGGTCGCTTTAGTTTCTGAAACTGTATTTTCTCTTACTTTGACAATTAGTTTGTGTAATTTTTTGTGGTGCATTTTGGTCTCTTTGTGTAGTGCCTCAAAAAAAATTTTAACCAGATTTTGAAAAATGTCAGTAGCTCTTAAACAAATAAAAGACTATAAATTTATTAAACCTTTGGACTTATACGGTAAAGTGGCATACCTAAGTTGCCAAAGATGTAATTTTTACCTACGAAATTTTGTCTTATGCACTTTTTGGTTTTTTGAGCTCCTAGGTCAGCAAACTCGTCAGAATCCTCGTGCCGCCCACCACCTACAAAACCGATGAATTATCTGGAAGACAAGACTTCCGCCGCAACCACCTATCGACTTTTTCCTGTCCTCGAGTGGCCACATACTTGATTGGCCGTATTTATTTCTAATTTATCTCCATTTGCTTCTCCAAAGAACTGTTGGGAATAAATTAATCACCACATGGGGTCGACCGCGTTTCCTAAAAGAGACAGAACCCTTTGAAGTAGACTCGAAAGAACCAGTTTTTGCTAAATGTCTTTCAAATCGCCGGAGAAAAATAAACTAAACGTTACAAATAAGCACCTCACTTAACGAGGGTAACCAATCCCACACGCACCCGATTTCTACAACGCCACCATCCATCGAGTCGGAACGCCTTATGATTAATTGGCTGATGGACTTTCTTCGTCAATTTGCGAAATGCCGAATTTCTATGGATGCTGGCAGAGGTTTGGCTGGGATGTCGTCGTTCGGCCGCGACAGCATTTGTTTCAATATTTGTCCTGTACACTTTTAATAAATAACGGTAATTTACGGGATGATAAATCAAAGATGCAGTGTTTCATTTGTCAGGTGTATTTGGCGGGTGATGTATTTTTATTGTTCGGGGCTAGTGTGGCATGAGCGTGGCATGCTAGATGGCAGTTCACTCGACACTTCGCAGGGCGCGCGTTTAAATGTCTTTTGTATCGATCAGGGGCATGGAAACTGTAGGTTTTAATTAAACACAGATTTTAATTTGGTTCGAACTTTTCACACACCCCCGCAGGTAAATTCGCCCATCCGATTTTATTTACGGTCCGCACCCTTAATGATTTGTCAAACGGATATTGGTCGGCTGGACGGACCTTAGCGCAAACATCCTGGAATAGCGCTAAATAATACGGAACGTACGGTTGATGCAAAAAATCGTTATGAAATGAAAAAGGCTTGGGCGGGTTGTTTATGGCGTAATTTTCTGTTAACGCAATGTAACAGGAAGGGAGATAACACGCGGTAAGAAACAATTTATGTATTTAAGAAAATCGCGTTTCTTACACACAATGCACCCGATTAAAAAATTCTTCGAAATACGGCGCCCCGCTTCAAGAATTAATGACATTGAACCATTTACATTTTTGCAAAAAGTGCATCTCCGGCCGCCGGAGCGCATTTTTATGCATATTTACTCAGATATAAAACAATACATGCCGTTGCGCCAGTTAGCAACCATTTCTTGTCCGCTTTTTAGAAACCATAAATTTGAATAAGCGTTTCCTTCGATGCATTCTCGCTCATTACCACGTGAATCACTTTGAATAAATTGCAAACTCGAGTTAATTTAATTTCGGGAATTTGGGGTCGTTGACGAGTGTTATTGCAAATTTGCGTGGACAATACGTAATAACCGCGACAGGTGATTGTATAAAATAAGGCCTCCATAAGCTGTATTCATTCTGGATACGGCTGTCCATCCAGAGCAGACGTGCTTCCCACCTCCGGCAAATGTTTCTGATGGCAATAATTCATCCCGCACCGAACACAACGGGGTAATCCTGGTCCTTTTTATGCCATTGTAGCTTTCAGCGAAAACCCAGGTCGAACATACACCGACTAAGGGACACACAAAATTCATTTAGCGCGTAGCTGGAAACGCGACGAAATTACGACATGTTTAGCCAAAAGTAAGGTAATAAAACAAATTATATTGCCGGATAAATCCGTAAAATAAAATTAGTTTATAGATCCGATTTCAGCCTGTCCAACTTAACTGCTAATAAAAAGAGCATTAATGTCAGGGAAGAACATAAAACATGCTGTGCGTGTTCTACGGAGATATGACAAGATGATTCTCAACAGAGGGGCTGATGCTCTACTTGTACGCACATGGAGCAGGCAACACCCAAACACGTCGTCCCATTCAAAAACGTTTCTCATCCCGCCAAACAATCTCTTAGCAGAAGCAGAAACATGGAAATTCAGCGGTCAATAAAAACCGAGTTATACAAACATTTTTCTTTATTTACTGGGTTAACTAATACACAACATAAAAGCACCCGGCGATTTATCACGCAACGTTCCTCACAAAAGAGACGGTATTAAGTGTGTGGAAGTTAAGAGGAGTATTTTTAAAGTGGAAGTGCGCATTTTGGTGAAAAGTATCAACAAAACAGTTGAAAACAAAAGCTGGGGAAACCAACGGCGTATACCAGGGCAATACATCACCGAATTGGAGACTTGCTTTCCGCCCGTGACCCTGTTTCGCAGTTTCCCTTGAATCCCAATATCCACTGCCTATAGCAGTATAGTAACCTTTGAAGCATACTTAGAACATAATTTGGAGATCTGCATAACCGGTTCGATCCCGTACGAAGCTCATCGATATCTTCTACAAACGCATGCCGATGGTGTTTTTCTCCGATTTCACAACGGCACTAAATCGGGCCAGAAACACTGGTCGGGTGACAAATCTTTATTCGATTAGGTATTGCGAGAAAATCATTAAAGTTGTAAATTGTTTTCAACGATAATTAATTGTTTCCTAGAACCATTAACTATAGCGATGATTATTTATGAGCGGTTTTTATGGGGTTTGCCCTATTCGTTACACAATAATTATTGTTTAATACGCACGAGCTGAATGTTATAAATCACTATATTTGTCTATTAAAAAAAATTGTGCAAAGGTTTCATGCTCTAAAGATGCGCAACTTTTCAAGTTATAGTTAAAAGCTTTATCATATTAGGTATACTACCTACTATAAAAAATTACAAATTTTGATGATAGCGTTTGAAGAAAAATTAAAAATTGCTTGACGTCATGGAAAGTTATCAAACCATGACTTAACTTTGATCAATGTCCAACCATTCAAGGACAAGAACCACGTTGCATTTACACTTAAAAAGCGATAAAACGTTATAAGGCATAAAAGGTTAGCATTACATCAGGTTCCTGTTCACAGGTGTCTCACGTAACCTGTGGAAAATTGAAACAAGTCAGAGTGAAAACAATTTATTAAAACACAAAACTAAAAAATTATTTATGTACAAACAAAAAGTCGTAAGAATGTTATACTTTTTAAATTTTCAAACATATTTTTTGTTGTCTCGAGACTCCTTTTAGTTTTTGTGCGGCTTTTGGTTGAAAAGCGCCTAGGGAGTGACCAAGAGATGAGAAAGTCGTGCGGGACTGGCTGAAACCTGAAAGGCTTGGCTAGTATCCCGGTGCGACAAATGTCAATAATTTACATGTGACGGCTATGTAAACAGCAGTTGAAGTTGGACTAATATTGTAAGATCACTTTTTTAGAATCTTCACAGCTCATTATGTTCCATTCGCACTTCAAAAAATGTTTGCCAGATTTTTAGGATCAAGACCATTTGAATGAACTTGAAGAACTGTTATTTGCAAAATAATCCTAACATAAGTAAAATGCGATATAGCAACTTACAACTTTTTACAAACAAAATTTGAAAGTTAATCGTAGCTAATAAGCATAGATTGCTAAAAATTAAAAATACCAACAATAATCAAAATAAAACAATGATTGTCATTATAAGCTGTTTGGTAGCCTTGCGTGATTAAACTATTTTACTATTTTTGTCCTTTTTTATTTATTATTTTATTTTACAATTATTGTAAAATAACAGCAATTATTGAGTATTTCAGCGGTTATACTTAAGTAGGTATAGCGCATATTTTTGAAATTTTGGATTACGAGATACTTACAATCCTTTTTCTTTCAACTAATAAAAGCACAAATAGGATGTAGGTGTCCAGCAAACTGGTAAAAAATCTCTGCAAGGATGGTTAGCCATAATTCACATTTTCCACGTGTCCGTTACTGAATGGAACAAAAAGGACCAGCGACCTATTAATTTGTCAAAAGCGCAAAAATCAATAGAAGCCGTAACAGCGGAGATTAATCTCGCTTGTTTTTTAAAGACGCGTGCGTATCTAGGACGTAACATTTCATCCCATTTATCGTCGGTTCAATAACAACAATAATTGCTTTCCATGTTTTTCCAGGTGCTAACTGGGAAAAATAAAATATCGTCGCCGACCATGGATGATGCAGGATCATTACACACAGTGCTGGTAGGCTAACGCACATATGCCGAGGCTAATCGATTCAAGGATCCTCAGTGACATCCTACATTGGCGCCTGCAGAGATGATGCATGGACCACCCGAACAAACCTTATGGATTTTACTAACTCCATGTGCCAGTAGCGGCCAACGTCCTTAATTTCTTACCGACTGCTCCGAGATAAACAACACTGCCGACTCACTAATCTTAGGTAAGGAGTTTTTTGTGGGCGAATAGTTACTATGAGAACAATTAACCGCCATTAATTTTATCGATTCATTAAAACCAGCAATGACACGTCGTAATTTACGGCGTGGATAGAAATTATAAATCTCGATTCGTATTGTGCGGCGAAGAGCTTTAATTCGAGGTATATTTTAAATTCGCCCGAGTCTCCCAGAATAGTCGGGATCAATATCACATTAATCCTCGAGTAATTAATACTATCCTTGTCGTTGTGTGGAGTCCCAACTAACCGCTTCCCGGCCGTTTCCCGGCCTTAGCCTCATTGAGATCGCGGCAATAATTGAATAGAAAATAACTAATCACAGTTTTGCTCGTCGCATCCAACCACAATTCCGAAGATCGGCCGATAATCCCGTTTAACGGCAATTTTTCAAGTTTCGGAAACAGCCGCATTCCGCTTATTGACGCACTTTACGATTCACAACGGTCCGTTTTGAATAGGTAGATACAACGAAAGCTCCGACCTAGGCCAAACTTTTTACCCAAGTTTCAATGAGAGTGAAAAACAAATCGTAAAACAGCAAGGTCGGCGAGGCCGTTATAGTACAGGAACAACTTGCATACAATGAGATCGTTAAATTTAGACTTTTTTCGACGGTCAACGACTTTCAGGTAAAAATGTGCAATAGAAAAGCTTCAGGTCGGAGCGGAGGCCAGCTCACCGACGGCAAATTTTTATGAGGTCCTCTCGGGCCTGACGAGTTCATCAAGCACCGTCGACAAGCGGGCCGGACGGCTGTTAATTTTCCCACTTGTCTAGCTTTTGCCGTTATTATATATGCAGAGCCCACATCAATTGCCAATAATCAAATCGGTCCAATTTGCCAGAAAATTAATCGACACGAACTCGAACCCAGAAAAAAATCGGTGCGACTCCAAGCTGTTAAAATAATTTAAAATAGTAACTTCTGAAGCACGAAACAAAATGTGAGTAAGTAGGTAATGCTAAATTATTTCCGTGTAGTGACGAGTTATTAAATTTAGACGGAAAAGAAAGTAAACAATATACAAATCAGTCGCTTCAAAAGTGGCTTTCTTTAAATATGAATAATATTCGAGATGGGTGCTGCAGCTGTGCTTTCTAAACGTTCATAAAAATTATGAGGAAACAAAGATGGACGTAAAATTTTGTCACATTACTATTTCTCTTTTTATGTGCTTCCAACAATTACAACCGCGTGTGGACTAAATGAAAATTGCGTGTAGAACCATGTTCAGTATATAAAAATATAAAAGAACAAGCAATTATTTCAACAACTTGAACTATCGGTGCGATTAGAAAATTGATGGCTTGTTTAACATGCAATCGCCATGGAGTTAATTGTAGGTAAGTATGTACAACATTCCTAATTCTTAGAAAATAAGTCGCAGATTATGCTTACTTAAGTATGATAAAGATATTAAAAGTAAGGTATACCTACGCAAGTATAGATATTCTAGTTTTTATTTCATGAAAGAAGTGCTTAGACAAGTTGAATTTTTAACTGTAGATCAAGATATGGAAAGGATACAAAATAATAATTCGTTGACTTGTCTAGTTAAACGAATTTGTCTCAGCTTCTTGATAGTTCGACCCTTATATCACGACCTTCACTAAATGTTAATGATTACCGTAAGTTGTAATCTTACACTACACATAAGCGGGCTATTTAATTTTTTTTATTTTTAACATCGGGTCTCAAAAATATATTTTTTTTTAATCAAAGTTAGTTTTTTTTAGTTATGTTATCTACTACGTATACATGTTTCTCACGCTCCATGGCGACACATTTTCTATTATCCTTTTTTTTCTAAAATTTAGTTGTTTAACTCCTGTCTGTTTAAATACAAAAATTTGGTTCAAGTTTGCTTCAAATAATTGTTGTTACCCGTCGCTTGTTTACTATTTCTTTTTGTGGTCTTTTCTTCTTTCGTCGTATCGGTATTGTACGCAAGACGTTGGCGTAGAGCTTGATTAATCGAAACAAATTTTGCATATTTTTAGATTATGTTTTGTGAACCATTTAGTTTTTTTGATAAACTACACTAAGCTTGCGATAGGTGGTCTTTAAGGATATTTATTTAATTATTGTAACCCTTCCAATTTGACTTCACTTATTTTATATATTTAATTTATTGAAATTTACGAATTATGCTTTTATAATGCCTGCATTATGAGCTCATTGATTACCTGAAAATATATCCATAAATTTTCAAAAAGTCGACCAAGAAAAAAATTTCTTAATGAAACCATACAGCTATTCGTAAAAAATTTGCTTTGGTCTTTATTCGGTTTCAGCTGCATCTTTATGTTGTTTGAGCAAAATGCATGATAATGCGTTCAACTGTCCACGCCTAATGTATGTTGATACGTAGCTGGCAGCGAATGCATTGCTTAAGTGGTTTCTATTTACAGCAACAAATAGGTAGGTAGGTTTAATTTGAGGCTGGATCGTATTAGAGGTTAATATTCCGAGCAATCGGAGTGGAGCGATAGATCACGACCACATGGGCTTCGATGGGTTGCACGTCGATTTACGTTCGAACGGCTTAATTGCCTGTCATTGTTGAAATTATGTTAAATTAATTAAAGAAAACAATTAGCTAAATCTGCAGGGCGAAATGATATTGGGAATTAAAGTAACTCTTCTGGTGTTAATATATGGCCGTGGAAACAATCGTCGCGGAGTTTTATTGCTCATTCAATCGGCACTTTCTTAGGTTTTCTCAGCGGCAAATGGGTGTAAGACAATAAAACCTGATGCATTGTGATTGTATACGACAGCAGGAATCTGTTTGATAAAAGACGGTCTCAAATTGAGACGCGCACACTTAAATGCAAATTTAATTGCCATCTTTTATTGTTGCACAGGATCAATTCTTAAATCGGCCGCACGACTCTCACCGGCCCTAATCTTTACGAGGTGTTGATGTAAATCTGGCAACAGCGAACATAACTTAAATTGATGTTCTCTTGCCCCCACCATGACGGACATGGGGTTGAAAGCAACCGCCACAGCGGCCATTAGCTCTAGTTCTCTCCGCACCGCACGTCCCTGCTAATAATAAGCCTTTATGTCTACCTGGCGCGCTGCTCGCAACTACCGCATGGGCGTTCGTCCATCAAAACGTAGGTACAGAAAATTTAACGGATCAACCCGGTTGCAACTGCGCCAATTATCAATTTCGGGGCATGAAAGCGGTTCAAAAAAAAAGACCCGTTGCATCAACTGACCGATAATTGTGAAGCAATTAAAGCTCGATTCGGTCAAGCCTCGTGTACCACACAGGTTCGTAATTACGGTAAGACACCCGGGTAATTACGAAGTACACGCAGTTGTTGCGTCGTCGGCGCGGCGCACCCTGTATAGTTATTTAAAATGCGGGGTTGCCGCGCGATTAGGAAGGTCATTATCATATCAATATAGTGATCTAAAACACCTTTTTGTGGACGCCGCCGAAAAAATGCGGTCGTGCAAACGAGCCAGTAATCATAGTAAATTATGTCCTGCGCAATTGAAACAGTCCGGGGTGAAATATCCCTAATCTTGGGCAACAATAACAGCGTGCTTAGTTGACTTATCGGCTCGTCCTCGAAAGAGTTGTGCACGCGTCCTGCGGGAACAAGACACCAAACGGGCCGGTCGCTACCGAGAACGAGATGCAAAACGTTGTGTGGGAAATTTTGATTTACCGGCTGAGCAAGCGATGCTATCGCGAATTCAGATTGAGCCTAATAGAATAGCCTGGCATAATCCAACAACGTTGGTGGTCGTGCATATGCCTATTATATTAATAACACTTTGCCTTATTAAAAATGCATTAGGTCGTTTATTTATTGATTTAAAGCGGTGGGTGGATTGTTTTGCACTCTCGTGTGCCTGCACGAAGTCGTGGCATTATCTCTTCGTAGCTGTATCAAATTGTGCATCGCGCATTTTTAGAGACATAATTGAAACTGTAGCACTTTAATGAAACGTTTTCAATTATTTATGGCACCTGGAAAAGCATTACGCCGGCGAGAAGACTGAAATGGCACATTTTGACTTTACTTTGTTTATTGCTGCCTAATTATACGCGCAGTAAGTGATAGGGTAATTGTGGAATAATGCTTTTAATTCATGTGCGATTTACGAATGCCATAAATCAAACGTGGTTGGAATCCAATTGCCAACTTACACTCAATGGTAATTCGCTACAAGGATCACAATTACTACCAAGATATCTTATCGCGAACTCAAGTGTTAAGTTAATAAATATTGCGGCTAATCACCACGGAATTTGCGCAAAACAAACAACAGCCTTGTTGTCCACCATAATACTTTAGGTTCACAATTATTACACTTTTTTTGTAAATACTATTTAATGTGGAACGGAAATTAATGTTTCCCTAAAATTTTTATTCGGTCAGGCTCATCCAAACAACCTGAAGAAGAATTTAGCGAAGAGTCAAAAAAGAAAAAAGTTTTGAAAATAAAAATTGCCCTTCGGGCCGAAAGAAAATTACACCCTTGGATAAGGTTGGTTTGTAAACTTTTTTCGGCCATCTCCTCGTAAATAACAATTTTTAGGTGATGGCAAAATTATCCACGACAAATAATGAAAGCGCCAATTTTTGCGTTTCAGCAAACATGACCGTCCTGACGGAGGTGCTGTGAATAATCACAATAAATAATTGGATATCAGATGGCCGATAAAATATTTACCTGCCCGACAGGCAATAAGCTCGCCCTGATTTATCACTTCCAAACATCTTAGCGCCAAGAATTGATCCAAACACCACTCTAACTCAACAAACTAAATTTTATTTCGCTCCCTTCTATTAATGCTTTGAAAAAGTATCTTTGGCACAATTGCGGCTTGGATGGTGTCGTCGATTGATTTCTTATTCCCTTTAATGGCCTCTCATGGTTTTACATCTATCAGTTTATGAAGCTAGAAGCAGGTCCGGCGGAACGCATCGCATCCTAGACCAAAGCGACTGAGTTGATTCATGAGCTGTCGCCGCGCGCTGTAATGGAGCCCCTTCCTCATTCTACCCCCCAACCGAGCAGCTGGACCAGGCAAATCCCCGAAGCCTTTGCCGGAATTCCTATAGCAATGTCTGAATGCTGAACGTTTCGGGAAAAAAACTTAATTAATCAGAGTTATTGCAGAAATTTCGATTGGTGTAAACAACCAACGATATTTGGATAAATTGTTGTGAGTACTTGTAAAAATTTCGACTGTAACAGTGGCCGAGAGTTTATCGAAAGGTCGCGGCATATTTTCGAGCGGTGCCGTCGAGACAAACGATAATTTTTATTTAATGTTTGTGCAATTTAGAGTAATGTCGCATTTTTTATCTGTTTTGTGGGGGAGTTTATCTTTTCATTACTTTTTTCTTGGATCGTAAAAATACACGAAAATGCGCCGACGTTTATCGGTATTTTATAGGCAAAGATCGCAAACAATTTCCAGGTAATTTATTTGATGTAATTACAAGTTAACCGGTCAATCCAAAGCCGCTAAATGCCGACGAAAATTGGGAATTTTCATATCAAGTGAGGTGTGAAATAAATTCAGCATAAAAGATTTGACAACTGCAACTTTTAATTTGAGCTCCTTCAAGTGTCGGGAAAAATTCAAAATGTAATCTAGAAAATAAGTAAAATTATGATGATAACAGGTAAGCGGTGCGATAGGACATTTTGTTTAACTTGACTCGAACGTTTTTGGCACGGATCGAACAAATTCAGGAATTTTGTCATTGAAGATATGTAGTTATGTGGGTTATTTTTTATTAAAAACGTCATTGCGGAACAGATCAGGTAGTGCATGTAATGATCTGGTCGTCGTAGGTAATTAATGGCAACTACCCAATGTATGCTGCTGTATAAAAGTAATTAAAGAAGATCAGATTGGAAACGTGTTAACTGTCACCAGGTGAAAAATGAGAGCAGATATCTAACAAAATAGGTCAATATTTTAAAATGTTGTCAGACTAAAACGGAAGGGCAGGCTTTCATTATCCCTACAACAAATAATGGCAACTATAGCTAGGTAGATACTTAATAATGATGATGACTCCATTCGTTACTAAAAGCATGCAATAAGTAATCAAGAAGATTCTCATTTATAACTGCAAAAAATGTCACATTCTTTATCTATTGTATTAAATTTGTTTGAATATTCCCAAAAAAATACTTTCAAGTTGTTAAAATTTAATTAGATCTACCTACTCTTGCTACTTATTATTCAAATTAATAAAAATAATTTTTGCTTTTCTTTTGACGATTGCACAACGAATCATTAAAACATCGATAAACCATTACGATAACATATTCATGATTAGTTATTTGACGTACAAATTTTCACAGTGAAAGTAAATTAAGCCCAATTATCACAATACCGCCGAAAATTGTATTATCAAATATGCACAAATTACAGTTGCAGAAGTAGGTATTTAACGTCGAAATACTCAAATTTAAATCTAAAAAATAATGGTTAAATATATTTATAATTTCTTGAACTGTGGTCGAAGTAAGAAGTCAAATTTGTAATGAAGGTTATATTTTAATATCGCCTTATAGCTGCACCTATTCTATTACTTATACTGTTGAAAAAAAATTGTTGATGACAACCCACATGGTTTTCCTGTCATGAGGTTTATAAAATAAATTTGGTTATTAATTATTTAATCACTTTGCATTCGATTGGGCAACAAAGGAGTGTTTACTGAATTATATGTGCTTAAAGCCAAAAGTAGTGTTTATAAGAGCAAGAATTTAATTCCACTCAAATTTAAATAAACAACAATTTAAGTTATTTACAAAAAAATACGTAAATGTATAGAGGCAGTTTAGACGATCTCCGCTCTGTCACTCTGATATGTAAGTAAGATCGACAAAGCGTAGGGTACCTAGGTCCAAATTCTTCTATAGCTAATAATACCAACCTACCTAAAAAAATTCTATTAACATAAAGGATTTTCGATATTACCAATTTGTGACCTTAATGGGGAGTATATAATTATTAACTTTTTATTCATAGATAGGTGGACCTAATTCTTGTGTGAATGTAATTTCCTGGTCTAACAATATTGATTGAGTATTAAAAAAATTATAAGATCATTTAAATTACCATTCAATTCAACAGTAATCTACCAATCAAAATCTTTGAGTCCAAAAAAATTGTAGATATTTTCCAGCCAAAATAAAACCGCACCCGGTTGGTTATGTGAGTATTTTATATTTATAATTACGGTTGTATGAAGAAAGCTTTTCCTTGATTATTCATTCAAAGTCCAATAGTTATTCTAGTTATCCTACCTGTTCCTGATCAAGTAGAAACTAGCAAATTGCTATTAAAACTAAACTTTGAGCTAGTTGCGGTTAAAAATAGTGACAGGCAAAGAAAAAATGTGGCAATAAGAGGCTGAAGGACAACCTGGCCCCGATTACCTATGACTGATCACGAATTAGGTAAGTATAGTAATTGTTACACCAAACTTTCCTCTTAGGTGCTGCATTATATTTAAACAGTGATTAGAAGGTTGATTATACTTTTAACCAAACCGTTAAAACATTCGTGCAGACTTTAAAATTCAAGCCTGTAATTTTTTAGTGAAATTGCAGAACTTTGTTCAACATTTAAAACTATTGAGGTTGACTTCACAGATCAGATTAAAAATTAAACCAAAAGAAATTATTGGAAATTCGTAATGAGAACAACTGACATTGAGGACTAAGTTTTCTGTTTTTTCTCTTAAATTTATTAATAGTTAATATATTATATATTATTCTTGATGGCCCAAATCGTGTTTTTGGAACAAGCTTTGAAAAATTAAATCTCATGAAGCTGTAATTAAAACTAAGGACTTTAAATAAAAAATTTGAAACTAGGGAACCGTAAAAACTGCTGAACAAAAATCATGGAAAAACCTTAACAAACAAATCGTGACAATTTTTTACAATAAACAAGCAAATAAATAAAAATTGATTCCATAACTTGGTAGCTTTAAAAAGTTATACTTATTTACTACGGTCAAACGTGTTACGTTTCAAAACAAGCAGATTACAACCGACAAAAATGGAGCGAATTATTGAAAGCTTCCAAATATGCAATAACAAAAATAAAATTGCAAAACATCACCAAGAAAATATCTAAAATAATTCCGACCCAAAATGTTGGTTGAAATTTTTTATTTCAAACTTTGGAAATTAAAGAATTGATCTCGCAGTTGCGCAAAAAGCACTGGTTAATTAATCTCAATAAATAATATTTAAATTTTTTACAATTAATATTGCTTAATCAAATTATGCATCTATTTACCATACTTATAACGCTATAATCTCCATTTGACGTGATAAATTGTTTATTAAATAAGCTATGCTAATTAAGTAATTTTCTACGTTAGCCTGATCCAGTTTACTTGATTGTTTCTTTATTAGTTCACTAACCGATATCTGTGAATTTTCTGGAGCGGCTTCGGCGGCGATGGACGGAATTGCGTCGGTGACGCTATCGCGATTCGGGCCGCTCTTCCACACCTCTAGCTTTTGCATTTTTTCCCTAATAATTAACGCAATAATTCGCGAAATATAAACGGACCAGATACCCCGATATCTAACCGCGGCGGTGTTTGTATAAATGAAACGGCGCCATGCTTCACTTGTAACGACTATTTAGTAGCGTCCCTGAATCCAAGTTAGGCACGAACTTGTTATTAGGCCGCTGATAAATCCGGCACAGTTTTGACTTATGAAATTCGTACCTAGCTAATTTCTTGCGCGAGGCCACCATCGCCGGATTATAAAAACGTTGGTTCAGTTTCCCAAGAAAGAGCTCAAGAGAAAACATAATACATCTTGTCCCGAAGACATTCGGAACATTTCCTTTAAGTCTTCCATGATTTATAAACAGACTAGTTGTCAGGAGTGAAATGATAACTTATTTCGTTGAGAGGCGGGATAAACCCGTTTTTAAAGTGGCGGCGTAAACGCGGACGTTTTTAATTGACCGATCCGGGTTACTGGGAAATTGTGCGTTAGTGAGGAATCCGGGAGTAAAATATCGCATGTATGTTCGAATATGGTTGGCGAAACGCCGATGGAATAACTTTAGTGGCAACGACGGCCATTTCTATGCGTGATCCGCGTCGGTTCCCGTAATTGTATAAATTAATTGAGTCAAATTGCACTTGGACGTGTCGCCGCCGAAATATTCGTGATTAATTTTTTTTGTAAAGTGATGCACAGATTAGGGGCAAATTGCACGTAATATTCACTTCGGGCCACAGAAACACAACGGAAAAAAAACTCGTGTTAACATTTCGGCCAACACAACCAAACTAACGGACTATACGCAATTCATGGCCTCTCTCCCCCTGTGTAAGTATAGGTCTTTACTCAGGGTCGCCATTAAAAACTCGCTTTTGTAATCCCGGAGTCTACGGGCAATTCAGACCTATTATTACAGGCCAACATTGTTTGGTAGCCACGTTCACGAATTTCGAAAAGCAACTTCACGTCCTTGCCACGAAATTTCGGCTGGATTCCGTCGAAGGTCCACCTTCAGATGTTGGCGACAACACTTGGAATAATTAAACCGGCTATAGTTCTAATAGAGAAATGATTAATCAAAGAATTTTATTTGGCACGGGTTTCGTGATTATCGTGAGCGCGCTGCGCCTTTCGCTTCTATCTGGAAACGGCACAAACAAAGGAGTCGATCTTTCTTCAGGTATGTGGAGCTAGTAAAGAAAATTTATGGGATCCCAAGTAAAACAGCAACCGTTAGAAGGATCACCCTAATGTCTCTATTTGGTTGCTAGCAACATAATTATTATTTCTTCCGTTTTGCAGTCGCATTATAAAAACATTCGCCGTTACCTACGATAAATTTTCAGCAACACTTTAACGGTATAGCGACAAACTTGAAATTCTGCATTACAACATGTAAATCACAATGGATAAAAACCGTTGATTAATAGCTTAATTACTGGACGAAGATATTAACATTTCGGT
Source organism: Schizotus pectinicornis (assembly GCA_951805265.1). NCBI lineage: Eukaryota > Metazoa > Arthropoda > Insecta > Coleoptera > Pyrochroidae > Schizotus > Schizotus pectinicornis. The sequence goes on from OX638202.1 coordinate 25,087,245, forward strand.
CGGTGGCGCGGTTGCCAGGTCGGAATGGTATTACGCAAGCCAGAACAAGTGGCAAATCTGCGTTCGCGGCGTAGATTTGATAATTGCAGTTCATGGCAGATCACCGTGACCTAAAGTCGTACAATCTTCATTCAAGTCTTCAGCGTTATGCCATAAAGGCGGAGTAATAGCTTTGTTATGATACCTGCTCCATTACGAGGAGCGATTTTATTATTCCACTTTGATTCACAGCTCGGATGATTTGCTGGCAAATTTCGCGCCACCTGCCCGAGAATCGCGGTTACTGGTTCGATTGGCGCAATTTTGGCAATTCAGAGCGAGCCTCATCTATTAATCTGGCCGTGAACCCTTCGCTCTGGTCAATTCCGCGGCATATCATCGCCTCGGCTAATTTAACAACGAGGGCTGTTCTAATTGTAAAATGCGCGTGTCTTCGTTTCGATTTTCAAAATTACCAGAATTTGGGTAGAACGTGGTTCAAACGAGTTTAAAGTTTTATGACGTTTGTAGGAAGTATTCTCAGGCAAGATTAAAAAATGTAGGAAAAGAAGTTTTAAAGTTTGTGTAATGTTTTATTAATAGAATACTTCAGTCTTTAATCTTATCAAAAAATTTAATAAATTTTTATTTTTGAGTTTCGCAGTTCTATGATTTTTCATGATTTATTTAGGCGTTTCGGACATTAAACCGCGATCAACTTTATGAAGCCGTCAGTTGACTTATAATATTTTTCATTCCTTTGAAAATTAGTTAAAAATTTTGCTACACCTTTACCTACCTCCAAAAACAGTGACAAAATTATTTTTTCAACATTTACCTAGCATTAGATGTGACTGAAGAAAAGCTTTAAACCCCGACTTCTACCTGGAAGCTTCACAATTTTCAATTATTTTTTTGACTTTTGGCTTTTATGACAATTTTTGAGGCCTCAGGACAGGTTAAAAATTAGGAAGTCAAGTAACTACTGCAGATTTATTGAATAAGTCTAAATGTTACCTCTTTTCTATATACCATTTTTTTAATTTTAACATTGACAAGCCAACGACCATGTCCGAACTACTTTCTTAATTATCTACACCAAGGTCGCTTAGTAATTGGCCAAATATTTGAAAAAGGATCAATCAATAATAGCAAAGCAATTATTTCGATATGGTTCTTAAACTAAATTAACATAAAATAGCATTGGGTAAATTCCTACTTTTGATTGCCACCCAAAGAAGGAAGTTATTTCTAATACATTTATAGGACATTTGTTTTTAAGAAACAGGTTTTCACAAGCAGGATACTTGAATATCTAGGTACTAATTTGCATTTCTCTAAGTACCTAAAGATAAATTGAGCGATTAATAAATTGTTTTTTGTTTTTAAATTATCACTTCAGGTTTTGTTGTCTAAGATTCCTACTTGACAAGATTGTACACGCGGTGACAAAATAATATTCATGGTAAACTATTTTTAAATTTTTTTTCTTCTATCAATCCGCCAATTCAAAATTTTTGTATTACGATTATGTTGTAGAACTTATGTACAGTCGCCGTCATTAAAGAAGCCCAGGGTGAAGTAAATTTATTCTAACTTACGTTACATTTGCAACCAGGCTAAATCACGGGGTAGAGTTTGTTTGAGAACCGCACAGGTGAACTAAGATTAGTCGAAATGGAGCAACACATTTCAGTTTTAAATTATAAACAGCTTCAAACACACCGTAAGTTATTGGAATGAATTTCACTTCACCCTGGGCTTCTTCAATGACGGCGACTGTACCTACCTTCAGTCGGATTCACAAAAGGGTTTAAATTTTAAACCATTCTAACTTGACAGTTGTAACTTTTGAAAATAAGTTTTCGCGTCAATTCATTACTTATTCAGTCGTATTCTGTATTCATTAAAAACATAATATCAGCTTTTAAATTTAATGCTTTGTCCCCATTCAAATAAACAAAAGCCCTTAAATTCTTTGTAAAGTTATATCGGGGGAAAACATAACTTTTGTATGCCTAAGCCACGAAACGTTTGTCGAGTGGTCATTATTTTTGACGGCCAGTGTACTATCTGGAGCCGCTCTTCTGGTAATTAAAGCCGATGCGATTACATCAGTTTTTCCAGCCTTATTTAGAAGTATGGTGTGTAAGTAAAAACAGTCATTTCTTTTCGATATTACGCATAGAGGCGAGATTCAAAAGATAAACGACTAATGGGTAAACATAATAATAACGTTGATGCCGATGGGATCGAAAGTGAGCAAAATCTCCATTCGTGCATCAATTAATTACCCGGCCGTATTATTTAAGCGAAAAACACCAGAATTAAATTGCGGCTTCATTAGTTATTCGCTCGCAATGTCGTTTCGGTGAAATGTTGTGAAGGTATTCGCGCCAAATGCCAGCAAAAATATGGATTGTTTAGAACACCTGACCTACGATAACACCTTGATCAAGCGAACGTTTTCGGTGCGAATCGTACAACCAACGTTCCGAGCTACCAAAATACAAAGGGGGTGTAACTGACTGGGCCAAGGCAATACGTCATCGCTCATCCGGACCGAGTCCGACACAGTGCGGAAAGAGAGAAACTCCGGAGAGGACTCCGGTGCAATCCTGCAGTTTGCACTATGCAAAGAAATTATCATCTGAATGCGCGTCGTCTTGGGTGTTTGTTTAAATGATTCGAACCGAAATTATTGTCGCTGCATAAATCAACGCTAGCGACCGGTATATAAATAAAAACGATTTGAACAAGCGGCGGCCCGTGAAATAAACCACGGCCGCTTCTTAATCAATAATTCTTTGCCGGAGAGTAATTTCGGTTTAGGCAGGTATTAGAGCCCGGAGCGGCCTCATTACGGATCTATCTGGGAATGTTATTTTTATTTCGACGAGTCCTCGGCGCAATTACGATTTCGGTCGGCTTTTTGCCGGCCGGTCGTTGCCATTGAGGCAAAAATAAAAATAACCTCCATAGTTTTGGAGTTTTGACGACTTTGACGTGGAATCTATGAGTCAAAGTGTGTAAACTAGCCAGAATTTTGTGCCTCATGTTTTGGTTCATGAACCGTAAGCGCCTGAGGCCATAAGAAAAATATTCTACTAATCATGCCACTGAAAACAAAACCTGAGTGGTTTGTTGAGGATGCTATGAAAAAAAAAACTGACTGTTAGGGTAAAGAGCTGGCCATCGGAACAGCACTTTTTACCATAGCTAGCAGTAACATATTTGAATAAATATTTATCGAAGGAAAGAATTCAACGCACTCTAGATAAAATTAGTGACTATAAAAAAACATTGATTAATGCTGTCGTTGATATGAAGCGATTGAAAAATTTTTGCGGACTACAAAATCTACTTTTAGCTTCCTTGCAACACGACGGACAGATCGGTCTTTAAATAAGGGCTCTTATGCAACCCTCTATTTCTTCGTGACTTGTGGATGCGGAATCCTGGGGGCAGCGGCAGGATAGTGAAAATTGCCGCATCCCGTCTTTTCTTAGCCGTAACGAAATTACGTTTCATTGACCCTGCAAAAAGTTTGTTAACAGGCCCGGCTGAGTAACGAGTTGGCAATTTTGGTCGAATAACAACGACGGCGTTGTTTTGAAAACGGGCTTATTTCGGTTTGGATGGAATTGCGGCTTTGATTAACGGTCCGCGTAAAGTAGGCTAATTTAGCTGGTGTCTAGACAATTCAGAAATGGGCTAGTCGAACAGCTGATCGCCCCTCGTGGCTCGACAAGGACCCGCTGACAAGAGTCGAGCAGTAGGAGCGAGCGAGCCGCATAGTCCGATCTGTCGGTGCGATAGAGACAATCGGGCACATTCAACCCTGATTTTACACGCACTTGACTCCAGCCCGGGTTGCAAGGTTCAACATTTACATAACTTTTCTCGTAACGCCCCGTATTTGGTCGGCGGAATGGGCGCGAAATTTTTTGAAATTCATCACCAACCTGCTATTGCCATCCAAGGGTAAAACGTGTGGTTGGCCTGCTGGTGGATTTGCGTGCCGACCGGCTGCGACGACGTCGTGTTTAGGGAGCAGGGGCTGTTCCAGGAGGACAGCGAGTTGGACGTGCGACCTCCGGTCGCGGCTCCGGGACTCGACGCCGGATCCCCCCCGACGAGTCCGACCGCCGACCCGTACCCCACCCGGGAATCCGGAGTGCACGCGGCCGGCCTCACCGGACCCGTTAAACTGTTTGTTAAATTGGCGCCACCACCTGACGTTGCACTTTGCCAAACGTCCTTAACCGCCGCCGCCGCCACCACGGAAGCGTAACCGTTCTGGTCGGCGTTGCCTTTCGAGCAGTCGGGTTTGGCGTTTGAAGAACTGTAATTAACGGAATTTTGTTGACTGTCTGTTGATGAGGAGTAGAGTTTGCAGGCGGCGGCTACGGAAGCGTCGTAAGGGGAGTCTTGGGGCGGCCGGGCCTGGTGCAGGGAATGATGGTGGTGGTGTTGGCTGGACGCGTAAGGTGACATGCCGAGGCTGAGAGGAAAAGACCGGTAGGCGGCGGCCGCCGCTGCGCTCTGGTCATGGTGGTGCGCCCCCGTGACGGAACCGGCGCTCTGGTGATGGTGGCTACCGTAAAACCCGCTCTGCTCGAAGTAAGAGTTCATAATTATTGTTGAGTTAATGTTTGTGGTCTTCGTTGGGAATCCCTCGGATCGGAGGGATGTCACTCGCTACCCCAAAAACTAACACTCGAAACCGCCACTGGTGTCAAGTCACTAATCGCGCTGCGAAACTTTTCGTCAGTTGACGAAGTCACTTCCAGAGACCTGGAGGTGCGGATTGGAAGAGTACAGCATTGTTCGTCGAATTAAGTCACTGAGGCTGTTGTCAATGAGGAGACCGCGTTGTGTTTAATAGTTAATAAAATGATTATTGTTACGACGTAATAGCAATAAAGTGGGTAATAAAACGGAGATGGTGGTAGTAGTAGTAGTCCGCACGAGCACACGGCGCCGAAGTTCGATCCGGAATGCACACGCTAGCTAGTTAAGTCGCGGATCGGAACCCACTGGAGCTCCGGAGTCTGCTCCGGCCCACACATCCCGGCCCATTCGCGATCCCGCTCCTGCATCGCCTGCTCTCGCTTTCGCGCTCTCTCTCCCCTCTACTACTGACAGCACGCGGCAATAACACTCAGCTCATTACGACCTGCTACCTGTATTGGCGACCAAAAAGCCCCATTGGGCCGCCCGGCTAATTAACACACCTGCCCGCCACCGCTTCCTGAGCCTCCGTCGAGCCCACCCGATCGATCCTGGCCACCTTGCCCAACACCACCGAAAAATATTTTTTCGAAAAAATTTTCAAAAACGCGCCTCAACCACCTCGCGGCCACCCGCGACACAAGCTGGAAGAAGAAGCAAGTGCACCTTTGTGCGATCGAGATGGAATACCCATAACATGGAAGGGATCATACATGAACCAATAGCAATTGAATTCGTCACAGGCCCGGCGCCCACTTCAAGCATTGCGCAAGCAGAACGTGGCCCCTAACGGCTCCAAGTCAACAAAGTTCCTCCCCACTACATATTATACTCCCGGCTTCGTCGCTCCCGTGCAAACCTCCGCGAAGCCAAGTGGCGCCAGCTATCGGACAATTGCCCAACTTCCCCAATCCAGACACTTTTCGGCGCTGAAACGGGCAATATCAAACGTCGTCCCGTCAAATTTTATTCTATCTTAAAAACGCTTCAATTAACGAGAAAAAACGCGATAAAACAGCGATAAAACTAATAGTTTATACAAACGAATCGTTTTGTTTTTACGTTTTGGGTAATAAAAATTTTATTGCATTGGCACGCTTCGGGTGTGACTTCTTTTGAGTTTATGGCGTGCGAAGTCCATAATTTTTCTATGGTCGTAGGTGACGTTTACGATCACTCAAACGGTAATAAAATCAGTTTTTATGACTGTCTTACCTCTGTGCATATTGAAGCTGCCGAACTTGACACTTGGGCCACCGAAATACTCTTGTTTACGTCCGACATAAGGACCAAGTTGGCTAAACGGGATTTTATTGTATTTTTACGACCGCATAATAGCTACTATAATGACACCCGAATGGCCGGTGGGTTTGTTTCACGTGTTTTACGGGCCAGATAAGTAATTCTTGAGTGATAATTTTATAATTTGGTAGGTACGCTGCCTCTTTACCTACAAATTTTTATATGAGTAGCCATAAAACGATCTGCATAACATTAGGAAACGGTACAACTTTAATTAATTAAGCGCTAACGTCGTCACTTGGAAATGCTTTAAGTGAATTTACCTCGTTTCCTCGAAAACACCCGAAATCTAAACAATTTGATCATCTACCTAAGCTCAATACCTACTTATACCTAATATTTAATGGGTAAAGTCAGGTGTAGTTTAGATATTCGTATCACTTAAATCTATAACATTGATTTAAAAATTAATATTTAATATTGGGTCACCCAATTTTTATCATCATTTTGATGATTTTCGTAAAAATTACCGGTCATTGTTTACTTTACCCACTCTTCGATTTTCAAAAAACTAATTACACCAACGAATTCGTCATCATGTATACATTACGAAAATCAATATCTTTTCTTGTGCAAACTACTTTTATTTTTACTCATTTTAATTGCCCTAGCACATCTTTTTTTTTCCTATAAGTTTTGCATAAAATTATTTATCATTTGCACAACATTTCATTGCTCAAAATGGCATTCTAATGATGTTTTACGATGGTTTCCAAAAAAAACAGCACAAAAAGCGAAGAGTGGAAATTGTAAACAATTACCAAACTACCTAAGTACTAGATAATGGACTAACTTCAAACTACATAATTTCTTTTATGAAAACTTATGTGAATAAGACGATTACGAATCGACATTAGTATAAATACAATTTTTGTACTTACTTAATTATGGTATTGTCATAGGTAAAACAAAGAAAAAAATAATTTCTTTCTATGATTTCCGGATCAACCCATTATTGATCAAACTTGATCATAAATACCTAAATTCAGGATATAGGTAATGATGAGTTGGAATCGATTTGTGATTAATGTGTATTTTATGTTAAAAGGAACAAATACTTATAAGAGTTAAAGTTATTAAACAAATTTTAGGTGTAAAAAATATATAGGTAGGTATATAATACCAATAAATGGTCTTTTTCCCTATTGCCTTCCTAGGTATACCTACCTACTATATTTATTTTATCCATGACTCACGAAGGACTGAGTTTATAATAGTAATTAGGTACAATCTGATTAGAGTGTATGTGGATAGGTAGGTAGGTATCTACTGATACCTAATAATAAAAGTTTTTAACCCTTCTAGATAATCATCATGCATGCATGGAAAAAAATACAAAACATACCTAGCTGGCCAACTTTCCAATTTTTTTTATTTTTCCTTCTTCACATGGCAAAATTAATATCTACATAATTTATTCTAAATTTTAATTCTCTTCAGTTCTTCAGTAACTTTTAATTATCATAATTTTACTATTGAATTAGGTCTCACTCCTGCCATGTAAAATAAGTAACTTTGTATCTAGTAATGCCTAATTTAGTAGTAGTTTAAAAAAATATATAAAAAGTTTAAATTTTCCACAGCTTTCAAAATATTAAATAAAAATAATATTAAAATAATGGATTCGGAAGTAGGTAGGTAAAGCAAAACTAATGAGCTGTATTCACAGTAAATTAGCCATAACTTTTAACCCAGCGTATATTAATTAACTTGTGCTGTTGTTTAAATACAGCTTTATCTAAATTAAATTTGACCCAGGACCTTGACTTGACCCGCACCAAGTTTCAAACAGAATCACAATCGCCAAAAATATAAGGTGTCAAGGTGTAATTTTCTTCTAATGTTTACGTGGAAAAAGTGGAGTATATTGTATAATAATACATTCAATATTGATCGAGCATATTGCCACTAAGGGGCGCTTGTGCACTCGAAATAGGGCTAAATTTTAATTCCTTTACCGTGTGCTTAACACCTGTAAACCACGGTATTAAAAAATAATCTCCCCTTGATGTAACAAAAAAGTTGTATACCTACCCTCAATTTACTAATACGTAAAGACAAATATGCAAACGTCACGCATAAACTATTTGAAACCATGAGCCGAAAAATTACAGAATGTGACACCGCAAATTTGTAATTCCGACCCTTAAATAATAATTACAAAAGTATGAAAGTCAAGTTTTCTCGTTAAATTTTTGCCTAACTTTGTCGATAAATGACAGCGTAATCTTGAAGTCCATCGATTACCCTGGCTATCAACTAATACTTGAGCAAACGAAAAAAACAAGCCCCAAGTTTACTTCCTCGCAATCACCATCAATTAAGCACATTAATCACGTGTTGCACGTCTAATCGACGTTCGTCTTCGGCCCAGCAGCCGGGATTAATCTCCCAATGTATATCGACTTAATTAAACTATTAATTATTGATGGCAGACTAATGGGTTATTTTGTATTTACAGACACTACCTGCGAGAGAAAATTCCACCCGCCGAAGGCCGTCCGGTTCAAATCTCGACTTGATGAAGAGTAAAAGAGCTGACGCGCTCTACCAGACAGTAGCGGAACTAAGTGGCCATGGCGCAGTTACCATATTCCGAAAACATTTACAATCAATACGATGGGAGTTTTATGGCCTATAAGAAGTCGTTGCTGCACGGAACTGGCTTGTAAAGTGACGCACAAATGTTTCTACTTGCGATAAGGTTACGGAATAAGCGCCATCGACCTTGTTTATTTAGCCAGAAAGTTTTAGTTAGCACTGCGCCTCTCCTACAGGAAAGATTGAGCGCCGAAACTACCTATACTCTTGCATCAACTAACTTAATATGGAGAACCCACTTACATGAGAGTTATTTACATATAAAGTGTACCCCTACTTATAAACAAAATAATAACATAAGTAGGTATTTAATTAAAATAAGTAGTTTCTATACCTATACCCTTATAATACCTGCATTGAGCTCTGTAAAGGTGCCTACTTAAAATAACTTGAAATTGCATTAACATTTACATTTTACTGCCATTAATAACTAAGGAAACACTATTTTAAATGTAGATAATTATTTAGAGGTGCGTCATGCAGTAGTTTCCTACACTAATATTAATTTTAGTTTTGAAATTAAACTAAAGTTGCTCAGAAAGTGGCAAGTAATGTAAAATCGGAGTAAATGTTGATATTATTTGAACCTCTGATCAATGATACTTTGGTATCAGCTTGTTCGATGAAAGTCAAGATCCTCCATTAATGTAAACAGCAGGTTACGACCCATTATCAATTATCTCAATTAATTATGAGATAAATGAATATGTGAATACGAAGGCGTGCAATGATTTATCCATCGGCTTCTATATTGTTCAATTATTATTAGGTAGGTGTAAAAAAAAGACAATCAAAACCGGCTGAACAACAATTTTTCCATGTACAAGTTTTTGTTTTTTGTCATTCAATTTTGCTTGTGTGGCAGGTATGTGTGAAAGCGACACACGGTGGTCATAATCTGGCCCATCAAACGAGCTTTCTCGCGCCGATATTAAAAAGCGTCTCGTTCCTGAACGGCGGCGGGGCTTTATGCACTCGGGGATAAATCGTATCTATAGGGTGGGTATAATATCTACTACGTAAAGCACCCATCGCAGTATCGTAATGAGGCTTGTTAGTAGTTAGTAAAAGTGGTAACGGCGCGTTAAAATGTCGTAAAGCGGCTTTTTATTAGCCGTAAAGTTCCTGTAAGGTCGAGAGGTTCTTATAGCTGGTAAAGACTTGACTCGTGCAGATGTCTGATTTGGTACTATGGCACGTAAACAATTATTGTCTTTTTATGCGGCTTTTATGGGCAATAATACGTTGTATGTATTACGCGTATTCGTAAAGAGTGACAAGAAAGCGTGGAAGCTTAATCGAGGGCCGAGATTGAGGCGCTATATGGCACGTTCGTTTGCCCAACAGAAGCCGACACATCCATGGGGCACGCGTACAAATAAACCACCAAGCCGATTAGGTACCCAATTAATCAACCAGAAAAAAGTACCATTGCGCTTTTTTTTAATCTAGTCTTCCGTTATAACTCACGTGACTTTACTGAATGCTACAAATAGTTACATAGTGATAAGATTAAAAATTTATTAATTGATTAGCATTCAAGAGATCTAATCCTAACTTGTGGTCTTTCAAGAACTGAATGCAAATAAGAGGATGTAAAATTTTGTCAAAGTTTTGCTGCCGGTCAATAACCTTTTTGTCCATCAACCTTTTTCATTACAGCAAACTAATCAACACGTAATGTCAAAAACCTTGTATTATGTATAAAATTAGAAAAATTAGTTACATAGGTAATTACGTAATTATTTGCCATTATTATTACTGCGCCCAGTATTACGCTTCTTTACGTAAAGTTGCTCGCAGAACTCCGAGAACGCAATCATGTGGAGAAAATATTTTTGTTACCCAATTTGTTATGTGATGTGGATGTGATTATGTGATTTAGTCTTTAATTCACGCACTTTTTACGTTTGTAAATAAGTAAATCTCCAAAGATCGGGTTAAATTATTAAAAATAAATTACTGTTCTTGTGTATTTAGGTAGGTACACTCGCGAGCAATATTTAAGACACGACTCGTGAAGCAAAATCAGCGATTTTGAAGTTGTGTGAATCGAGCTGTAGGAGTGGTTGTGACAGCAGACTGCTCTATTAGACTCTAGCAAATCCTTATCGCCCAATAGTGCTATGGATAATAAATATTTATTTCCTTTGCTACCCCAACGGTTATCTACCTTCCTTCCCCGGCCGCAAATCACCTGGAAGTGGGTGGGTCGCAATGCCCTTTCAATCTTACCAAATAAAGCTGGTTTAGGTACACTGGGCGGAAACACCGTGCCTTAAATATTGCTCGCGAGAGTTCCTATTCTTTTACTAGAAATGAAACAAATTCCTAAACGTGGTAATTAATTATTTAAAAACAAATTACAATTTAATTCTTTTTTTTGACCGCAGTAGTAATGCTTCATATAAAACTTTGTTCGCTTCTGTAGAAGGTTCTTTTAATGGCGCGTTAAAATAATGTAATATGTATAATAAGTATTAGGTACATTATTATTAAGTATTATTATAGTTAGGCATACTACAAATTAATCAATTATGTATAAATTACATAACTGTAGGTACAAAATTCAGTCTTAGTCTACCTATAGTTCGGTATCTACCTACCAACCAATGTCACGTTTGTGAGAACTCTACTTTGTCTTTCTTTTGGGCATTCTGGAGTTTAATTAAAACATTTGCATTAACTACATTTCCGAAATATATTTATACAAAATTATGTTCAAATTTTTTTCCCACCTGCCTAGCTCTTAAACACTTTGAAGCGCTTACTAATAATTTAACGCTTAAAACGGCTGAATTAATAATCACCAATAATATTCCTAAATTATGTTAATTATGAGGATTAGTTTTGTAAGCGCAGCCGACGAGTTAATTCTAATTTTCCCAAATTGGGCATAAATCCTAATAAAAATTATTTAGGTACCTACAGAAATTGTTTTATCAAGAATTTTAATTACACGTTAACTATTATCATAAAGTTAATTCGATATTTCTTAGTCACAAAAATTTCATTAATTTACTAACGGATTAAATTCAAGATGTCGTCTTCAAAACGTCCAACGTCATTAATAACAAGCCTCCGGAAAAAGACCGTGCAAAAATCGCTATTATAAATCCTCCAAGTATTAATTGAATCGGACATCAGCATAAAATCGTCAGCAGAAACTAGACAGCCACTTATTAGGAATAGGTAATGGCAATAATTCGTTTCGGAGTCATAATAAACCATCAAGTTACAATGTAACGGGTGATGAGCGGGTAATTACGCCGCTCCCGTTTTATTTAAAAGTAAATAAATACTCACTGCAAAAGCCACTGGGAGTTTACAAGCATTTCTGTCAGTCCAACCAGGAAAGTTAAACAAACAAGGGCTTTCGTCTGAAGGTCGACGGAGAAAAAGTTGCTATTCTGCTTCTAGTTAGACGGCGGCTAAATCAAAGGTTGTCCAAACTGGTCACGTAACAAGTACGTCGACGTATCTTAAAGAAATCGTAAAGAATTCAACCCAATATCAGCAACCTCAAGATATTTTCAAAAAAACAATACAAATTTACTAAAAATTATTTTCTGTCAGTCAATAAATAGCACTTTTTAAAGCTGTAATCATCTGATTAGCTAATAGGTATACAAGAAAAGTTGCATAATTAAGTATATCGTTATTGTGATGATTCGACGCTGAATCGCCCTAGGTGCCAAGCTTATATGTAAATATCGGCCGTCGGTGAAGGCGATAAAGATAATTAGGACCCAATTCCCTTGATATTTTAATTACTTTCATAGTCACTTATCGGATTCCCTCCTAAACCATCCATCCTTTTCTCCCAGAATGCACCGCAGCCGGTTTAATGGCCGCCGCTTGTCTTTTGTCAGAACGAAAACATGCGGCATAGGCGGAGCTTGACGTAGCCTCGCACCGGGTCACCACGTTTCCGAGCTTTCCATAAAAACCAACATTTCCAAACAAACTCACCCCGTAAAGACACTGACAAGTACACGCAACAAACTGCACTGAAAGTTTTACTGAAATTTTACCGCATTTCCTGCTGTTTTGTCTACGGTTTCGATGCAAACACGAAGACACCGGGCTTTGTCAGCCATGTTGAATGCTTTCCCCTTCCTAAAGCTCGACGGGAGCCCTGCCGTGAACCGAGAGTTTGTTAGATTTATTTTTGGATACGGGAAGATATTCCCCAGTTTTGTTTTTAATTATTGGCATTATTTGATTGTTTAGGGTAAGTGAGTTGGTTTAGAAAAGTATATACTGTTAATGTAGATAGAAAAGAGACAATTAGTTGACGTGTGACGTAGTGATGATGCGATTTCCAGTGTTTACGACATGGCGACGTGCATGAAATTTAGAATAAATGGAGTTCCCAGCTGTAGAAATTTTATGTTTTCGAGATACTTAAACAATATTGATTCTTATAAATCTTATAAGTGCCTACCTACCTAAAGCGTTATAAGCCCGAATCGTTTTCAGATGAAAATGTTTTATGGAAATCGAATATTATCTATTAAAAACAAAACGTGGGTGGGGTACAGGCAATATTAAGGTTATGTGCCATAATTTACCCATGCACACTTAAATAAATTAGAGCTAAGGGTAAATGAATGTATTCGCCCAACTAATTACCTTAATGCAACGACTCCTTATAATAAACTAATTCTGCACCTGCCCTGACATTCTATGTTAATGTCCACGTTATCGCGGTCGCGTAGCTTTAACCCTTATAAATACATTAAGTAAGTAGAGACTCTGCTTACACCTTTAGACTTAAATGCTTCCTAATATAGACCGATAATTAATGTTAATGTCTTAAAATTGATGCGGCAACCAACAATATAGTTTGCAAAAAGCCGCACATTTTTGTGAATAATTTGTAACCTTTATTCTTACACTAGAGACCTCTTATTTTAGTGTATACATTAGGTAGGTACTCAATAAATAATTAACTAATTTAAACTTAATAAGATTCATATCACTTTTAATCTTCAATGTTTGATGGCGGACGGACCAATTCACCCTTCTATAGCACCTCTTCTAATCTACAAAATTATAGTAGCACTACTATAACCTATACATCTATAGATTTTCTTTCAAAACCCATATATCAAAGAGTTCCAAGCTCCACACCTACTTTACGACACTTGTATATCAAGAAATGACATTTACATTAAAAAGTAAAAAACGTAGACCTAATCAGTTGTCTAAGGCTAATGTGTCGTCAACCAATCATTACTCACCCCGCTCCTTTTACTACTTTAAGTGGTCATTAGTCTCTTAGTGCGTTTAGCAAATATTTGACACACATTTACTTTAACACCTTTCCAATCCGTAAGGAGAAATTAATGAGTCGTTTATCAAACTCGATGATTGTTTCTACTTAAGCATTTAAAAAAATTAATGTCTTAGTATACCTACTTAGCGATAAATCACAGGATTTTTTTCAAATATTACCTACAATGCTCTCTAAAAATTTTCACGGTACTCAAAACAAAAAGTGCCGTTTTCTGTTAGTGTTTTCTAATATCTATTTCCTAACAAATTAAAAAATGACGTTAGAGTAAATTTTTGGCCTTCTCCTATTCAGTTCATTGTCGACTAAAGCCTTTCGACGATCGCCTCGCCCCAATTTCGCAATTGGTATAAAGCAACTACATGTTTAACGTTACAAATGCGAAATAAAAAGCAAAAGTAGCCGGCTCACCTGAAGATGTTGCATCTGGACCTCACTACTAGCTCTTCTCGTAAATCTGAAATAAAACAAAAAAAATTAGTTTAAATTTTCAAAGCATTACAGTTACAGCTAATCATGTTTTTCTTATTCAGTCTAATTGAACTGATCAGAGGTGACGCAGAAGTGCGGGCTAGAAATGAAATAGGTTCCTAGGTTGCATATAAGTAGATAAACAAAGAAAAAAACTATAATAACCGATTTAAAACATAACGTCACGCGTTACTACAACGCGCCTCTTTTAATAGACTATTATTTACCGTAATTACCATACATGATGTTGAGATTCTTACCCGAATTCTTCACAAAATGTTCAAAATTAGTATGAAGCAGTAACCGCCAATTGGCTGCGTTCGCCGTCGTTGTAATTTTAATAATTCACCAACAAGCGAAATATAATAAACCCAAATTTCAGACGGCGGTAAAAATATTTAAATCCATAAAATAATTAAATTCTCTTGTCCGTCAAACACTTATGTTCGTTTTGGCACCGCCGCGATCGTCACGAAATTGTCTAAGTTCATGGACATCGAATCTATATTCGATAGGAATCTTAACGTTAAGCGCATATTAGCGATAGCGGTTTAATGACTCACAAAACTTTCGACAAATACGGATGGTTTATTTATCTTGCAAATTGGGCAGTTTGGCTCAAAGTCATAACGCACTTTGTCCGCGATCTCTTCGACTATTATTTTCACAGATATGGGGTGTTTTTGTAATTTCATCAGGTGAGGTCAATTTGAGCATTACGGCGCCAAATTGGGCGTCAGGACCTGATAAAAACCCTGTCCAGATTTTAGGTTCATGTCGTCATCCCCTAAATTGTGGTCGATAAGTGATGGTCCAAGCATCATTGACGCCTGACTGATAAAGTTCATTGAATATGAAGCACCTGTCTGGAGATTACGTAAACCCATTAATTGCATAACTGGCAAATCTAGATAGATATTTAACATTAGTTCGACCGCAAATCGTAACGACATTCTCAATAAAGAAAATAATATACTTTAAATAAAAAAACGTTTGTTGAGACTACTTATTTCAGTCGTTTTGAGCTCGTAACAAAAATAATTACTCGCATCAGAATTAATAGAATTTTGCTTACCTACTTCCAAATATCTTAGAAAGTACCTACTTATAACTAATTTTTTTTATCTTATTAAATTTTTATTTTTCTATAGGAAAGGTATAGATTGTCTTCTATTAAGAGCAGGAGCAACGAAATATTTGGTAACAGTTGAGAATTGATGAGCTTATAGGTGAAAGTTTCCATTTACAAACTGTAGCACGAAGAAAGCATTCCTGCATGATTCAGGAGTTCGCATACTGGTTCAGTTTTATTTGTGTGGGCCAGGTTATCCGACGACGAAAGCCAAGCAGCCACGGTTTCAGACAAGATAAATCTTTCATAATCTTATTTTTAGAACTTACGTAAATTTGAGCCACCATTAACGACCTCGCATCCAACTAAAATAACTAATTAAACATCGAGGATCAGAAACGAAAGCAACTCGCTCTCTACTAGCCCTAACTCTAGGTATATAGCGCGCGCCACTGGAATTGCTATTGACTTTTTAAGATAAGCTTTTTCTCTCAAAAATACTTTCGAAAAACCGTTAGTCATAACTAAATTATTCTGGTTTTTATACATTCAAACACGGTCAGGTAACTTAATCAGTTCCACCAAATTTATGATGGAGTGTCACGCATTTTAATGGCGTATAGAAGAGTTTTTTGTGGCGACGTTTGATTACCTAAGTCGACGAAACTAAGTGGAAAACGGGTTGAAAAATTATCGACGAACAGTATGGCCAACTTGGGCGTAGGAACAGTCGGCGGAACGGCGTTCCGAAATCGAAAGGGTGTCTGAGCCGCAAGGGACCGGTTGGGCGCCATTTTAGTGCGCACCGCTCCATGTTATGTTCCGTTTATAGACCAGAATAGCGCGTTTATAAACCTGTGCCGAAGCGCAAAGGGCGTCGTTTTCATTTCGTGTATTATTATTATCTATTTCGTTCCTTACGAAACATACGGATTGTGGCAGCTTGATAATATCGATTATCCAGACCGCTTTACGGATATGGCCCTTGCTGAGTGCCAGGATAATTTTCGCAAAATTGCTAATTAACATACCATGGACCAGCCCCCCTTGCGGACCGTAGGGGATCACCCATAATACTAATGCCCCTTTATGCCAACAAATTAAAATGTCTTATGAAAAAATTATCTTTTCATATTTTAGGAATTATTACCTCCTCAAAAATTTGACAGCTCTGGCAGCAAGACACGAAATAAGAAACGTTTGTTTGGTCGATGAATTAAATTTTTGCTACATGATTTTGAAAATTGAGAAACTGTATTATAAAATGATTAAATAAATAGAGCTGTACGTACCTACACCCTTTAAACTAAATATAGAGCTTCTAAGTACCTACCCATCATTTTTGTTCTTGTTTTCTATAGTTTTTGTGGTAAAAAATTGAATTGCTCTAGGGACACTCATATTCAAATTAATCCGAGTGAGGCTGACTGCCAAGCAAATGGCGGACAGTCGCGTCTTCACGGGATTTTGGTCGATGACCTAAGAGGTCGCGCTCTGACCATTTCAGGTCATCAGGAGCGCGCTGTGGCCAAATCTGAATATCATAAAGCAAAAAGCTATCTAATCTCGGTATTTGCTTGTTAAAAGCCATCATGCAAATCAGAACGTTGTTGTTTCCTTGGATCATCAAACAATCCGATGCTTGAGTGCCACATAGATAGAAGCAAAGAATCATAGATACCTACATTAAAAAATGTCTGTGGTGTCAGCTTGGGCAGAAGCTCTGGGATCGGGTGGGCCGCCTAAAACTGGAAATTCTCAGAGGACTCGTCTAAAAATAGCGGATCCTGCTTTGAGTCGATTTGCATGTAAGTCTTCAAAACGTGATTAGTCGTCTGGTGCGATTATTTTCGGCGTTGGCACGGCGCGTTTTAAGACAGTCGGCTATTCATCAAACGCCGCATCGAAGATAAGAAAGAAAAGTCGAATTTCGAGGGCCATAAAATAGCAATGGCCGGATACTGGGTGCTTGTCTCTGTACAGGTCCACGTTCGCTGGCAAAGGTCGGCTCTAAAATGTGAGTTATTGGGGAGCAAATCGTGATAATTGAATCAGATCGAAATCGAGTCACGGTATAATGCGGAACTATTTAAATAAAGAATATGAGCCTTGGATACGGCGGCATAGCGCTTACAAAACTGTTACGAAAACATTTGCTCCCATTGATTTTACGATCATTTTTACTGGTCGTAAAAATCTAAGTTATGGCTTGTTTATGTTTACTACTGTTTAGTGGTAATAAATGTAGGATATAGTTACAATGCACCTAGACCTATGCCAACCTAGAGCCAGTTATTCGCCACTCTCATTCACATCAATGTCGGCTTTATTGACGCGCTTGATGGTCTGTTTATTATTCCACCTTGTAAATTGAATGGAATTATTATTTTACGATCTTTTTATTATTGTATATGGTGATGTTAATTTGGCGCTAAATTCCAACGGCCTCCTTTAAAATTTCACTTGCACTCTACTACTACGGCCAACGTTATAGTTCCTTCATTCATGCCAGATTAACCGTACGTATTATACGCTTCCTGCAACACTAATGAAATAACTTAAAATTCAACAGCTGTCCAATTAAAACGCAACCAAATTTAGACTCTAAGGCGGTGCTAATTAGCCGCCACGACTGATGGAAGCGATAATGCAGCAGCATCAGCAACGTGAAAAAGTAACGAACAAGAAACGCCAATTGCACCATAAATATTTATGCAAGACCTTATTATGGTGAGTGAAGTGCATATTTTGCAAATAATTGGGACTTTTTAGCTATTCTAATTAAATTTGAAATTTCAAGATTGACTGGATAAATTTTCAATTTTTTTTTTCCAGGATTGCGCCTGTCACGGTTGGGTTAGCAATTCGCTTCTTGTAGGTAGAACAACGAACGATTGATTTATTATCGCAATAATAATTAATTTATAAAATAAATTTAAAAAATAAATATTTATAAATAAAATTTATAAAATAACAACTAAGCTATTGTGCAAATCTGGAACACCGATTATCGCTTGTTTTTATACAATTCGGGCTTATCTCCCAAAACAATTCTCTTATGTTGTTGAAGTTATTTTAGAGTAGGTCAAACGAGTTTACCATTGAAACAAACCAATTAAAAAATAGTTGGTTCGTATCTCTTCTCATTCGATGATGTCGATGAACATCTACAGTAAAGTTGCCGTCGCTTGCAGGCGCTTCTGCTCAATGTGGCTGTATGCAAGCGGGTTAGATTCAACCACAGTTTTTCAAACAAACCAATTATGTAAATGGGTGTATGCTCGTAACTTCCCACGTAACGCGTTAAATACTCATTACTGTGAGAACTATTATTAGTCGATTAATTTAGTCGAATTAGCTATCAATAAATTACCACCGTGTGCAAGAAACGGGAAAATAAATAATTAAGTTTATTATTTAGATTAGTGGTCAATATTAATTGCTAAGAAGTATAATTAAATATTAATTGTTGAGCTCTTCGCTAATGTGTTACCAAAAATTCTCAAGCTCTGGACTTAGGGGTGCTCGTTTCAACTCCTAATAAGGTTCCCAATAAAATTTATTTGCCAAATATTAATACTAGACTCATAGATAAAATTTGGTAAATAAATTTTATTGGGAATTTTATTAGAAACTTCCTATTAGAAATTTGAACGACCTCTTTTAAGGATAGCAAATATAATACCTATAGGTAGAATAATAAAATTTATAGGAGCTTCGATTTATTTTTAACATAATTTCATTGTGTTACTTTACAAAAAATAAAAAATGTCTTTGTCTTTGGAACGTACTTACCTACAAGTTTTACGATAACTTCTTGTGCGTAATTTTTTGCCACTGAAGCATTTTTTGAACCAATAATCATCTAATAATTTTAAATGTTTTTTAAGGCTCAACTTGACGTACTTAACACCTTTATAACCTAAGATTTCTCTTACGTGTATTTACTGTTATTATATCTATTATCTATTTATCTACCATGCATGTAATTTAAAAAAGATTTAGTGACGAAATTAAAAACGAGCAGTTTGCTAATGAAAGGTATTACCTACCAGTTGGCAGCTTTGGATCTGGAGGATTAAATGTAAGGCAAAAGGTTTAAATTTGATTACTTGCAATTCCTTTATAACCTTTGTTCAAATCTAATATTGGAAAACGAGACACTTGTTAACACTTTTTTGACATGATTCTAAACATCCAACTTCATCTGGAAGATCAGTTTTGATTACCTATATTGTTAAAAATTTTAGCAAGCTCAGTGTTGAGCTACATAAAAAATTGCCATCTACTTGAGTTGTTTACAAGTTTCTACATTTTTCACACATTAACTTCAAGAGTCACATATACTTATGTACTTTGTACATGACGTAACTGCTCACCCCATAACGAATAGATATTGAAGCTACCACCGTCTTACAGAAGAAACATACACCACTTACTACTGCATCTACACCCAAACTCCTCGAACTGGCCGTAAGATTCCCTAAGATGATGTAAAAACGGACAAACAAGAGAAAGATGACCACTGGGGAGGTGCACCCCCTACTTCCAAACATTGCACACAACCCTAATATCTGGTTTACAACACTGCTAAATAGCCCTTTCGAGGTCGAACAGTGGACCGCATGTCGATATTATAGCCCGGACAATTTGATGGTGGAACCGCAATATCCCACAAGGTCGATGCTTTTTTAACTTTCCGCTTACTTAAAAAAAAGTCAAAGGGATGGGCAATAAACCGAAGCGAAATGGGTTATTGAAGGTTACCGCATTCCGGGAAGTCTTTAAGCCTTTGTCAGTTTTTTACAATAGCCGAAATGCAAGCAATTGGCCGGCGGGATCCCAAGTAGCTTTGACCCAAATAAAACAGCGATACAGATGCCGAAATACACCACCGAGTTTTTAAAGTTATTTTCAACGTGATGTTGGTTGATTTATAAGACACTCCCTCGAATGCACAAAGGATTCCTCTCCGGTTTTTATTCGATAAAACCGCAGATTTTGCTTAGAGTGAAAGAACCGAAAACAACGGTTGGAGGTATTTTAGCCCCAACAGTCTGGATTTTTTTGACACCATTAACGAAATTACCTTTGATCCGACCTGATCGATGATTGAGGTCAACAGAAAAGGGTAAAATAGAAACTTTCCAGGAGATTTGACTAAAATCGCGTTTTTGCTTAATTATCCCAAAACTTTCCACTAACCCAACTATTGGGCAATGACGTGCCAATTTTTGAAGTTACAATTTGAGCCCGAGATTCCTCGCGTCAGGTCCGCGCCCGTGATTTGGCTCAGAAAAAATTGGCCGACATCCAATCACAACTTTGTAATGAAATGAAAGCTAACATTCAGATTCTTGTACACTGGTTTTAAAAAGCTTCTTTCTATTCGAAAATTAGAATTGATGCTATCTTCCTTACCATTCCTGCGGTTAGACTGTTAAGAACCCCGAAAACGCTTTTCGAAATTAATTGAAAACGCGAACTGGTCCAATTCGTTCCCGGCGATTTCCCTGATGCCGCTCTCCACCCCCTCGGATGGCGCTTTCGAGTCCCACATTATCCGTGGAACATTCCAGGTATCCAAAGACAAACATAACATTCATTGTACGAAACGATCAAAAGTTTAATTAACCCGGGAGAAAACGAAGAGGAGTCCCGCGCAGATTGCTTTCGCTGTTGGGGAAGAGAGATAAGAGCAACGGTATGAAATGTGGCGCAAGTCGGAGGGGAGACGTTAGTTAAATTTATCACTGCAATTTGATGGCGCTGCCCGGCAAAGTAAGGAGCCAACTGGGATATACGAACACTGCGGAATAAGCCATTCCAGAGACGTATCGCCAGAGAAATGGTAAACAGTATAAAATTACTAAAATGGGTTAGGTAGCCCGAAATTGCACGTCGTCGTGTTCACACTTGTCTATTGACCATAACGGGATAATCGAGGGGGTTTCGTCAACCAAAACGGTCAATAAAGAACACTATTTTTTTGCATTAACACGTAATAATTAAGACAATTAAGACACGTTGGAACTGAAGATAATTTTAGAATAACCACGTCGAGGCGTGATTGAGGCGAGCATAACCTATTTGACTTTGTGGGTAATCTCTTATACGAAGATCGCAGACGTCGCAAAGACAACAAAAGAAAGCTGAATAAATTAAAAATTAAAAATATTAAATGCAAGTTTCGATTCAAAAAGTGTTCAATATCTTATACCTATTTTAAAATTGATGCCCCACAATCAAAAATTACCGTCCGACATAAAAACGATGCCAAAAGTTTCTATATTTTCAAAAATGAGTTTTACGTCAATAGATAGAAATTTGAAAAACTTCTAAAATCACTAGGTATTGCTTAAACAAAGAAAAAAAAATTGAAACTTTGTTATGTTTTTGATTTAAAATTCGATTTGTCTCTACAATTATTAAAATATTTTTTTGTATCTAAAAAAACCGCAAAATTACAATTTTTTTCAATATTTAAAAAGTTGCAGCTTTTAAATAGCAAAATTTATATTGCGTCAAAATTATACCAAATCAGTGTTTCAATGGTTATTGAAAGGTGCAAGAACGAGTAGCCTGAAGCTTAAAATAAAAAAGAAAAAAATCTTCAATTTGAAACCAAATTTTTTAATACATACATATGATACTTTACAATGTAGTCCTCCTCTAAATCCTTCATAATATTGTGGATTTATTTTTAAATTTTATGTGCATTATATTCACCTCAGTGTCATTCCCCCAACATCAAATGTTTTCATCTTGGCTAAAATTAATGTTGGCAATTTTTTGTGATGTAGGTAAACATGCCTGGTTCATGTTATTTCGATAAAAGAATGAAGCATTTCCGGTCGCAAAGCTCACCTGGGCGTTTAACGGTTTGCACGTTTTTGTCACGTTTAGTTGTAGCCAGTTCTAAAAATGCACTCATAAAACTGTTAATAGCTTTACAAACACCTCATGAATGTTAACAAGTGCGCCATAAAGCGCCACATACACGTACACAATAGGTGAAGATACTTTGCACTTTAGCACACCTTAAAAAAACCAATTACCCCGTACTCAGCAACTTTTGTTGCTACACACATCCTATAAAAGCATATTGTTCTTATCACGCCCATTTTGAAGATGTTGCTTAAAACTAACAGTCGCAATTTATTAATTTTAACGTAATTCGTTCCGATATTCATCAATTTAGTTTGGAGATGAGCTACAATAAGTTGTGCTTTGAAGCGTTTATTCGCTTTTAATCCCTTTTTGCAGTGTAAACATGTAAACATTATAATCATTGAAAACGTCTGTTCTTCAGAGGTGGTTATAATAGATGCAAATGCCCGACTCCATAGTAATTTCGGTCACCTTGCCCTGGAACGTGTGGAAATGAAGGTTGCCACAGATTTTTGATACCGCCAGCAAAACAAATTGTTACCTTCCTCGTCATAATGAAGGAGTTCACGGCTTAATAGTCGATTTAATATTCCGACGTCGTGTGATGTTAAATCGCAATGAACGTTCAGGAAAAGGCTGTAAATATTTCAGGATTTCAAAGTAATAGCACCTGTTAAATACCAGTTAACCCCGGTATTGACATCACTTATCATTAAATATTAACCATGATGCTAGCCAATATGAGCTCGCGTCAATTAACAGCGGCTGTTTAGTTTAATTGGAGCAGTATTTCAGTTGGTTCAAATCACGGCTTTGTGGACGTCGCAGGACCGAAAGCGCAAATTGCCCGATGCCCGTCCAAAAATTATTTCTCCCTGATTTATCGCAGCTTGGCGCTATTTAGCCAGGTAATTGCACTCTTCCTCGACCTCGCCAGGTAAAAAACGGCCTCAAGGATGGAGCGCTTTAGGAGCCCTTAACTATTTTCGTTTCGGTGTCACTCGTAAAAAAGTGAAAAAAGGCCAAGGGTGCTCGAGATGGATGGCTCGCAGATTGCGTGACTTTCAATGTTGATTAAAATTTTTTAATCTATTTGGATAGTTAGTTTATTGTGAATTCGCGCCAATAAAGCTTGCCGTGAGATTGATAAGAGAGCTCTTTATCATCTTTTAGATTGGAGCTTTGTCCAGCGACGAAATTCATAGTGGTAGATAAGCCATGCACGTTCTTAGATACATGATAGTCGATGGGGCCACGCATTGCAGTTAATTATCGTCTCTTCGTGAAACCTAATCTTTTCTTATGTCCTGCTTTGAGGTCGCGGGATTTGTAACGAATTGGATTCGCAGGCGGCACCTCGGAAAACACGCCGCCTCGCAGGAATGTTTACATGAGAAATGCTGGAAATTGCAAAATAAACAATATAGCCACATATGAAACTTGTACTTAGCTACCAGGTAATGTATGAATGTCAAGCATGTAAATTATTCCGAGAAATATATTGGCCATCCTCGGCCATCATTTATTTCTTTGCACGCAATCTTGCAAGTTGCTCATACCGGGCAGCCGGTATGAGACTAAACAATTTATTTGTTGTACTCATTTATCGCGTACGAAAGCGAAAAAAACGCTCTGCGCGTAATCGATCAGCGCAAGAACAAAAAATATCAGTTCAGTTTTCAGTTGTTTTTTTCTTGGCAGGAGCCAGAAAGACTGGTTTATTTCCTCCGATTGCTGCTCCAGGCTCGGCTGGTTGGCCAGGTTCACCGGCCGCAGTAAATATTTCAGACATCTCGCGCTGTTCAATGAAACACCACACATGGTTTTCTCATTACTGTTTGATTTTACTTTTTATTCGGTGCAGTCATGCAAAATGGTGCTGGCGAGTTATTCAGCCAATTTTTGCACTTTCACGGTCGTTTACATCTTAGACTTTCGACAAACATAGCGCCATCCACGCTGGAACTCATTAGCTGAAAGCTCGCCCGCCAAACCAATAAAGCTGCGAGGAGCTGCCAAACTTATGACTAATCGGCCCCCAGAAATGTATCGGCCAGATTCGGGAATCCACTTCCATAATTGATTGATAATGCCCCGCAAAAAAAATCTGCACAGAAATTGCAACCAAAGCTGTCAAAGTTCTGTAACCTCTAATGTATTATTGGTTGTCGTAAAAATTATGTTAACAATAATTTGCAGAGTTGTTCCAGTGAAAATTTTTTAAATTTAGCGACTAGGTAGGTACAGTCGCCGTCATTGAAGAAGCCCAGGGTAAAGCGAAATTCATTCTAACTTACGTTACATTTGCAACCAGGCTAAACCACGGGGTATAGTTGGTTTGAAAACCGCAAAGGTAAACTAAGATTAGTCGAAATGGAGCAGCACATTTCAGTTTTAAATTATAAACAGCTTCAAGCACACCGTAAGTTGGAATGAATTTCATTTCACCCTGGGCTTCTTCAATGACGGCGACTGTACAGCTACCAGAAGAATGTAAGAGAGCACTCTTCATGCCAAAACTGGTAATTTTCGTCAATGTAAACAAACTTTTAAGGGTCTTGCCAACAGACCGCACGTGCCACAATGCTATAGGCGTTATAAAGTCTTTTAAAAGTTAAGCTTTTAAGTTAGTCCGTTTACATTGGGTAAAAATATCGTCTTCTAGATTCTTCCGGTAGCTGTACATTCAAATAAAGGCGTGTTGAACGAAACAACCAACTGGAAAGGTTCCTACTGTATCGTGTAGATGCTGTACCTTATACAATTTTACTCATACCGGGTGGACCATCACTTGTGGTCGAATTTTTCCCGCCCAAACGATAAAAGATTTGAATTTGAGCTTCCGAAAATATGATCAAAACATTAAGACCTACTTTTCAAAAAATTGTGAAGTTTTTTGGCCCACCCCGTGCTCGTCTACACGGTGATTCATTCAAAATTGTAAAAAAGTTGACAATAAAGCTGCAACTTTTTTTATACCGTTGTACGCAGAAAATTTTTTAGATTACGGCGGTCTCTTCAGAATTTCGAAATTTTGATTTCTGGGACCGTAGTATTTTGTTGAAAATTATCTGAGGCAAGGGAGGTATTCCATGAATTAACTTGGCTGTTGCATTTTTACGAAATACTACGGCCCCAGAAATCAAAATTTCGAAATTCTGAAGAGACCGCCGTAATCTGAAATTTTTTTTGCAACAACGGTATAAAAAAAGTTGCAACTTTATTGTCAACATTTTTACAATTTTGAATAAATCACTGTGTAGACGAGCACGGGGTGGGCCAAAAAACTTCAAATTTTTTTGAAAAGTAGGTCTTAATGATTTGATCATATCCTCGGAAGCTCAAATGCAAATCTTTTATCGTTTGGACGAGAAAAATTCGACCATAAGTAATGGTCCACCCGGTATAGATAAACAAGTGGTTCAAAGTTCTCAATTTTCAAAAATTTTAGCTTTAAATAAAAAGATTAGACCTTAATTTACTGACCCATTTTATTGTTTATTATTATTGTTCTAAACTACATTCTTCTAAAAAAGCTTCTTTCAAATAGAAAATCTGTGGGTAAATAAAAAACCAAAATTTTACCTGTCCCTGACGGTTTTCCCTGGTAAAGTTGGGCCCTGCAAACCCATTTTTCAGATCAGTTGAAGCAGAAGTCTGTTTCTGAATCTGTCGGGCTTGAACTTGATTGACAATTTTACTGTTTCAGTTGTTGACCTCTGGTTGTGCAGGCGGCCGTAAGGCGCACCGATTTTTGTTGAATTAGCCGAGAACCGGCGTGTTGGCTCGTATACAATAAGAGAATTTCCATTGGGCCGTCATGGGGCCGGGAGAATACTCGCAGACAGACGCAGTTGATGGAAAAGAACGTGGGTTAGATACCATGCATCTTTACATTACATCTCGGCAAAGTTTATCTGCAGCAATAACTCTATCTGTCGGGTACGTACTAGGCACAGACTGTATCTCGTATTATACCACAAGGACAACGTTCATGTGCACAACGAAAAACGTATACCTAATATCAAACACGCTAACAATGTTGCTGGGTCTCGTGACACCTACTTTTGCCGCTTTCTTGTACATGCAGATAAATTTATAAACGCTGTACCCAACGGCCGTGTAGCTGCCAAGTCCAATTCGAAATCGAAAAATTTAACGCACACACCTCGCCTTATTCATGGTCGAGTCTCGACTTGCTGCAAAATTGTTGAGGAGCGAGTAATGAAAATTGTTTGTTTATTAGAATTTAACTTTTGAGTGTTAGCGTTGATGGTGAAATGCGTGTAACTAAATTAGGTACGAGCCGGTCACAAATGAAGCCATTTTGAAATTTGTTTATGGAGTGGCCGAATTTGGTGTCGATGTTTGTAAAATATCCCGTGGGTTGATCGGAACAATGGCTCGTATTTCAGGAAAATGGCGATTATAAATCTTGTCCGGGGCGTTTGCTTGCTAATGTACCGGCTTCACTT
Source organism: Schizotus pectinicornis (assembly GCA_951805265.1). Taxonomy (NCBI): domain Eukaryota; kingdom Metazoa; phylum Arthropoda; class Insecta; order Coleoptera; family Pyrochroidae; genus Schizotus; species Schizotus pectinicornis. The sequence continues at coordinate 25,114,069 of OX638202.1, forward strand.
TACAGCAACTTATGGTGCATCTGCAACTCGCTTTCGTGCAACTAAATGAAACACCACTTGGGGGTAACCGGATGAAAAATTGCACGGGCATGCGGTTGATCATTACGAAATACCTCTCTCGTTAAAATTCACAAAAAAAAATCTCCAAGACGCCGCAATTTCTTCGACCACAAACGATACACGCAAATTCAATTAAGTAATTGCCTACAATTTGCAAAACGCAGACCAATTACCCTTTATTTCTTTAGTTGTGAGCAACTAACTTTAAGTTCAACGTTCCGTTCGATAAACTTGACCATTTGTCATAACTGAACGTCACTTGATGAAATACATAATTTCTAGAAGGGGTTTTTAAAGTGACCAACATTAAAATTAGCTACTTCTACTTCTTCATTTAAGTATATATTAGTGATAGTAATTTGAAAAAGACTAATTTTTTTTTAAATATGTTGTTATTATCTACTGATTGGTACAGTTTTATTCTCGGTTTTAGTTTTTAACTCTCTAATAAATCCAGTTTTATTATTAGTTTTCCTGAAAATTTCCAACACTATACTGCTCAAAAAGAAAGAAGTCGGCAAAAATTTAAAAAAATGACAATAAAGCTGAAAAATATAATAAACAAAGACATTAAGAAAGACAGGTAATTTTAACTGCAAACCTCAACTTTTCAGATTCTTATTTCAAATTTAAACAAAGATTCTAATTGTGTCTGTAAAAAAAAAAGTTGAACTTTTCATTCTGAATCACATTTTGATCAAGAAAATAAAACTCACTTCAGCCTAAAGAATTAAAATCCTTTCGTAGGTAAACCTGTTGAATATTTTTATTTAAACCAAAGAAATAGAGATAAAAGTTTGCCCTGACCTTCATTATCTACCAAGCACGTAGCAATTTTTTCAGAAAAGCTGTTTTAAATTTTTCTATAAAAACAAATCAACAGCACAAAGATATTAAAGAATTTTAAACAACACTTACTTTGAGACACTTCACCGTATTTAGAAATTGTTTGTTACCAATAGGTTATCAATAAACCAGAAATGTACCAACTAAACGCGAAATTACAACTAGGCAGACAGCAGCTGCAATCAAAACCGCTGAGTGAATTGGAGGTAGTGAGAATTTCGAAACAATATACTTTCAAAAACAAAACTTCAACTTTTTGACGACCTCAGCTCTCAGCATTGATGTCGATTTCCATGTTGACTAGGTCTGAATGGAACCAAGTTGCTGAATACACATTCCAATAAATGTGTTTGACAGTAAAATGTAAAGAATTTTACGTCGGCTTCGTTATTTTTGCAGTTTTTGGTCGTTCACAAATGATATTTAGCCGGTTTCGATGCTGTAAATTTCGAAATGAGAAAACCGCAGCAAAATTGCACTGCCGGAATTTACGACCATGTGGTGCATGTTTTAATATGCTAAATGTAAAACACACTATGCATAAATAACTAGTCTCCAGTAATTAAAACTAGGAAACCAGAGACTGCGTTAAATATAACGTAACAGATACCAACCACTTATTTTCCGTAGGTGTATAAATCCCAACATCGAAATCATGGTCGGTACCAATAAAAAACCCTCACCCAGACGTTACACAAGCTCACAACTAACTTTAGAAACGCGGGTTCAAGTGAAATTCCCACATCCATGCAATGTAACAGAACCGTTATTGCACCAGCGGGTTTATTAAGAAACAAATAGTCTGATGCATGCGGACCTTAATTTCTACTGAAGCTTTCAGGTGCTTGTTGCTACAATGTCTCCTAATTGTATTCCAATCGAGGAGTGCACGTGTTTCGCTTAAATTGAATTCAATAAACGCAATAAATAACCAAAAAACAAAAAGTCACGAAATTCCATGGGCACGCGTGGAATTGGAAGTATATCCACGTTTGTGTGTAAATTTCAGCGCGCTCTGAGTATGGCCGCTGGTGCTGGTATCTTGGAGCATAACGCACAAAGTACCCTTTGTCATAAATATCCATTATAAAGTAATAAATACTGCACTTAGGACGTTTTCAAGAAACCCGATTCCGATTTATGGCGTTGGCTGCCTGCCGTATTAGCAATTAATAATGTGAGGATAAATAATTACGTTAGTCTATAAAAAAAGTGGAGGAGACGCGTGAAGGTAATGCAGAAAATCGTTAGATTTGCAACAAGGAGACCCTCATTGCCTTGAATTATAGCGATATTTATCCTGAATATTAACGATTAAATCCGCCTACAATCCTCCGGTAGGTGAGCCAAAGCTCGATAATTATTCACTTACAAAGGCAGCTATCTGATGGATATAATCGTAATTCGTCGGAAAGGTTTTGTTATTGAAAAACGATTAATGTCTTAATCCGGCCACTCCCCTAATTCTGAAAAGCTGCGTCAAGGAAGTGATTTAGCCCGGCCGATAAATAATAGAGCGACAGGTAACGTCCGTAATAGGGGCCGATAAATAAAAATCGGGGAATAGAGACATTAAAACAAAGAACTCGCAATAAGCATAATGAAAAGGCAAGCAGGAATGGTCTCCATCATGCCTTCGTGCGGCCCAACCTCCGACCACCTGAGTGAGGTGCCGTGTTCAAAGATGTAGCTTGCCGAGAGGCGAGCATGATTTAAAGTAGACCTTATTTACGAGTCTTCTTTACATAAAACATAGACACAAGCCGTCGGAGGAGTGCAGCGCCCTCGGATTTAAAGCAGTGGCGTGCGGGACTGCCGCCTGCACTGCGGCAAACACGCAACGCAACCATTCAGAGAGACTCAGAAGCGATTATATCGTGCGAAGTAGCAGGTGGTTGTCCAAAATTTTCTAATAAATTTCGACTTTCATAAAATATGGTTATGAGAGCTGACGAACAAAAGCTCCAGCCATATCTCAAAAATTATTCGAGTAATTTGCCGAGGAACCATGACAATCTGAAAGTAAACAGTTTTAACAGCACATTGCTGATGATTGAGCTCGGGCTGAATCAACGTCGGGTCGTAAATCACGGGCCGAAGAAACAGAGAGTGTTTACCAAAATTCTTATTCATGCAGGCACCTCCAGACAAATTCCCTTTCAATAGATAGGTGCTATGGCGATTGCATGTTGATCAAGAAGAAAGTGCTGTGAGGTATGTGGTATGTAGGCAAATAAATAGTTGTTGGTGGAAGAACTATGATCTGCAGCTGGAATAAATTTTGCGTCCTTTCAAGAGCCGAAAGGCAGAAGCAGCAATAATATATGCATAAACCATAAGTACTCGTTTTATGGTTAAAGAAATAAGAAAAGTTATAGAATAAAAGTAACCTAATAGTAGCGTTGTGTTTAGTCTCTTATATCTAGAATGTGTGTAGGTACTAAACATTAAGATATTTTCCTTATTATAATGTGTTAGGTTAGGAGAATCGCGGAGAATCACAATTTTGACTCTCAGACTATATAGGTACAGTTTTCTGCATCCGAGATATCATCCCATCCATATTCATACACCCAGTTCAATTTGCTACGTTTGGTCTTCTTACGCTCAATCATTTCCAGGTTTCAATAAAAATAGAAATAAAATAGACTTTGAAGTACGTGCCAAACACAGATTTCAAAAGCAAACTTTTTTCCAGCAATTTATTCTATAATGAAAGTCACAATTAAGTGATCATCTCATATTCCCTCGACACCTGCTCATAATTCAAAATTACTTTATTTATTGAAAAATACTAAGTGATCAAAGAAATGGCTTTCTAGGTTAGGAACGGTCTTTTGCAATTTGAAAACTGCAGGTAAAACAGCATTCTGCTTCAAAACGTTGATTTGCAAGTATCTCGAAATGGTTCTCCTCCTATTTGAATCTATTAGGACAGCGGCTTAATGGCGAGGGCCACAGCATCCAATAGAATCTAACCTCAAAATGGAGTCAGTGATAGGCGCATGTGCAGAGTATCAAATAATCAAATGCGATGACAGCAAACTCGTATTAAGTTACCTAAGTTTTCAATAGCCTAATAAAAGTGGACAAGGTAACTTATAGACCAATTTGTCGCTTACTAGCAACTCTGTAGTGCTGCTATAAGTAAAAAAAACTAGCATTTTAAAAAAAAAATTGACATTGTTGATACCACTTTGAATATGTACTTTTACGTTATAATAAGTGTCGTCCGTATCAGGTAAATGCGAAAGCGCAAAATAACGAAAATGAAAACACCAACAGCTAGAGCGTTTTGTTCGGTAATTTCCTCTTTCCGGCATCCGCAGCACACACACACATGATTACGTTCGTGATATATTTGAATTTCGAGTTGATCCTGCACGTCGCGTCCTTTTTATTCAACTACGTTCATATTTCTCTTTTGTATTATCTTCCAGGCCGTTTCCACCTGCAATGATCGGCGTTATGGACATTTGCGACATTTTATCATGGCAATTCAAAACACATCGTCCGTGTATAGATACTGGAGGAAGCATTGTGCTACTTCGTTGCGGGTATTTTGATTATTTTTCCTACATTGCTGCCGATGGTTAACCATGCAAGCGGTCCCAAATAAAAACCACCTAAATCACTCCACCCCCTTTTCCTCCGCCAACAAAGGAGTCTGCTAATTTTTGCCACGACAACAGATCAATCGTAAATTAAGGAATAATTTTACGCCGAATTTCCCGCGACACTAATCGCCCGTTAAGAAATTGGCTGGAAATCTTCAAAACCTATTCCCGCCACAATTAACAAGCAATTAGTTGTAAACATCAAGCTGTAACTCAAGCGTCACGCCTACCGCGATTTATAGAAGTAAATAGCTTTGCGTATGAATTATTCTAATTACGGAGTAACATGCAAATTCCCCTTCGTAAATTCACGCTCCCAGATGGGGTACGTTTGTTACATATCTAATCAGCTTGAAGTTATTAACCGTGTGAGGGATATTCGAATCAATTTCACTCCTCGTCCTACGTCGCAGCAGCAACAATGACCGAAGCAATAAATCGTCTCGTATGATTTGTTCAAGACAGTTCAAGAGGTTGTAAGAAATGATAAGTGGTTCGGCATTATCTCGGGGATTTCACTCGCACTTCATTATGCTTCAAAAAGATCCTTCATGATGATACTTGAATATGTTAAGAGATCTACGACGCGACTCTTGTTAACCAACTTTTCGGCCGCTCTCATTCAACCAAGTTCAAAATTGTTGCTAAATGAAGAAGTAAATTTCGAGAAACCGATTAGATTCGAGCACTTAATCGGATTAGGTGCCGACTCATCGAAGGCGGTGAAATCAAAGTTTCCACTATTTAAATGCGCGCCTAAATACTTAAATTATTCATAAACCCAGTTGCTATCGATAATTCGATTAACTGTTAGGGCAATCTGTTAAAAAGAGAATGTAACCCACTTCCGGGAATTTGTCGTTGGAATCTTCCAGAAATTAGATGGCGATGAAAGAGAAAATTGTGTCGTCTGCTACGATGGGAACGATAGCGACTGTTTAGGATTGTGTTGCAAAATTATGTAAAGCAAGTTGAAAAGAACAAATCATGAAAGCACATGTACAAATAGTTGGCGTATTTGCTAGACGGAATAAAAATTATCTCGTGAGTCCGCCGCAATTCACTGCAGCTTGTCACTGCACAAAGAGTTAGTTGAACAGGAAAGCCAAGTATTTTAAGCGTCCATGGAGAGCTCACGAGGTACCCACATAAATTAGTAAATGCGAACGAGACATTGTTTATTAAAATTAATTTGCACGTTTTTATTCTTCTATTCTTGCGGTCCTGTTCAACGAAACCACAAACTTTTTTATTTATTGGAGTATTTATTATGAGGTGATTAGGTGCTTTAAAAACCGTTTAATGAGAACCATGACGTCTTTTGGTCTTTTTCAGAGCCTTGAAGCGAAATGAATAGTGCAATTTGAACCATCAGTCATTTCGGTAATTGTTTACAATTTCCACTCTTTGCTTTTTGTGCTGTTTTTTTTGGAAACCATCGTAAAACATCATTAGAATGCCATTTTGAGCAATAAAATGTTGTGCAAATGATAAATAATTTTATGCAAAATTTATAGGAAAAAAAAAGATGTGCTAGGGCAAGGAAAATGAGTAAAAATAAAAGTAGTTTGCACAAGAAAAGATATTGATTTTCGTAATGTATACATGATGACGAATGCGTTGGTGTAATTAGTTTTTTGAAAATCGAAGAGTGGGTAAAGTAAACAATGACCGTCATTTCCACCAAAACCAATGTGCATATTATAATTCGTACATAAAACTCCCTTAAGAGGGAGGGGTCTTAAGGTTTCTTGTGAGGATTTTTAATACATGATGAAATTGTTGTTAGTTCAAAGATGATACTCAAACAGATAATCGGCAGATAATTAAATATTTGGAAAAGAAATAATTCAGAAAAAGGAGCGGTCAGGAACAACTTAGAAAATTACAGGGTTATAAGAAATATATATGGAGGGTTTTATTAAGAATTGTAAATCCAATCCAATTCGCAGGTATAGAATTCTTTTTGTTTTTTTTCTAAAGTCCTACCAAAATAGCTTCAGTGCTTTGTTCTATCGTTATCCGCATTGGGTCGATCGTATCGGCGGCGTCTACCGCCGTAAACCACCCTTCATTAAAACATGAAAAACGGAATCACGAAAGTTGCGTTATCGCAGTGGCGTAATCCTATTACGACAAGCGCCATTTGTTAAATTGCGATAATGAACCATCCGAATTTGATAACGCCGACGAGATATCATATTTACAGATTATATAAAGTAGTAATGTCTAACTTTACCCTAGCTGCACTGGTGCCCCGGGGTTTCAGTTAATTGGGACTGAAATTTATTCAGCCTTAAGGCCCCAACTGAAATTCCGCCAGAATGTGCATCTAATATTAGATGAGGACCTTTTCGGAGGCTGGCTGTAATCCACCTCACAGTCTAAGCCGCTTTTCAAGACATGCTCTGCTCCAAGTTGGTAAGAGTCGCGCGATGGTGGCACGTGAAGTGCATTCTCAATCGACGCCATTAAAAATAACACGACGACGGAGTTACTCGTATTTATAGCTCTTCGCTTTTTAAAATTTTCAGCTTATTTATCGCGCGTTACAGGCAACGAATAAAGGTGGTGCTCTCGCTCATAACACTATCGACCTCTTTACAATGGGAGTACCGAACAATACCCAAAGTACGTGCAAGTCAACACCCTGAAATAAAATCGAGACTGCAAAAAAATCTTTTTAAAATTAAAGAACAAACCGGAGATCTATTAAAGGCGACTCTAAATCAACCCTGTCGGGCTTTCGATATGTATACTGGGTCGTGAATTAAATCGGCCCCTAATAAATTCCAGCGGCGAGTCGCGGTTCTTGCGTATACCTGCCAAGTGTGCGACAGAGACGGGAATAGTGTTTGTGGTTGCATTTTTATCACGCATAATCACACATATTTACATGAACTTACGACTTTAAACAAGGAGACTACGAGCCCAATTTTCATGCTCTTGCGCGCAAATAAATTGCAGAGTGTCTGATGGTTAAAATCAGACACGCACTTCATATATAATACCATGTCGGAATGCGTTTTTATTGGGCGGCCCAATCGGTCACGTTCCCTTTTAATTTGATCACGTGGTGCAGCGTTTAGCTCAAATGGGGCACTTGCCCCAAGTAAATCACCTCGTAATCAACATGCCACTTAATTCAATGTTTTGCTTTAAGTAAGTATTAATTAATAGCGTAGAATTCTTCGGAGGGTCGACTGGATAAATTGGGGGATAGTTGTATGCAGGTGGAAGTTGAGAAATTTATTGACCAGCTTCTTGCTTATACGTCGTCGTTTTCTGCATGAGACAGACATAAATTAATTCATTCCGCACAGTTGCACTTCAATCAGTTGGGTTAGAAAACAATAAAAATGTCTTCACCACTTGCCTGCAATTAAATGCGGGTGGCTTGTTCACTTGACTTATCAATAAAGAAAGAGCTGGAGAACGCAACGGCACCGCTGTCGGTCACACGTGAAATTGTTTTGTATATTTTATACTTAGTTGAGTTATTTGACAATAACACAGTTTAACTTTCCGCGCCGTTAGATTCGCCATGTTTTTAACGGGTATCGGCGACGCCGTCAGAGCGACGTCAGTGACGGCACCGATTTTAACGTAGCATGACGCTGAATTGCCGGGGCTGCAAAATGGAACTTCCGGTGAAATACGGACGCTGATCCAACAAGGACCCTTCGGTTGGCATTGAACCGAAAACAAAGGCCGGGCGACAGCCCCAAACAGCTACAAATTACACGATGGCCCAAATAAAGTTTGACAGATCTACATGGCGAGCAAAAAATAAATTGGAAGCGGTGTCAACAAATTTCATAACCAAAGAATATGAATGTAGCGATGATAACTTTGCTCTAAGAATATCAAACAAAATACAATGTTAACGATAGAACGCTGACGTTTGTTGTTTTTTTAATTTAATTGTTGGAATTTTATTCTCTCCTCTGGTTTTTGATAACAATTCTATTCTTAATAAATATGGAGACTTTTTTTAATACTTTTTAGCGAGTTAATAGACGGATCTCCCTTTGATTGATAGTCTCTCCCTGATGGAGCCCTTCCTATAGGTACTTATACTTACATAGTTCCACCTCAGCTCCATTATTATTGAAGCTACTGATCTTGCATTTTAAAATTTACCTTATTCTTTTTATTACCTTAATTAAACATATGATGCAATCATGTGAAGAGCATAAAATTATTAGTTTAACGAGGATCCACCAGGTAAGTAGGTACTTATGTATATTATTAAATGTTTTCAGATCAAGGTAATAAGTTGTGTAACAAAAATGGGGTTAAACCTTCTGATGTAAATTTAGGTTCCTACCTACCTAAAATTGATGTTTTAGGTTGGCATTTCAATTGAAAAATTAAGTCATGGCTGTTTGGTGAAATACTAAGCTGTTACTTATGTTACAACCAATTCGACTCGTTCAATAAATCTTTTAAGTTTGATCAAACCCTTTCACAAGAATTTGGTCGACCGCATTCCGACAAGATAAGATCCTTTTAAAAGTTACTTCAACCAAGAGTACTTGCCATTACTCCTCTTATCGTCCATTAACAATTCCTATCAGTATTTTGGTATAGATACCTATCTAGTTGACCATTTCACAAACTACCCTTCAAAACTGATGTGCAGTAGAAAAATCCGCGCTAGCTTTGATTAAATGGGAACTGCGGCCACGTGATTGCTAACGTCGATGGTCAATTTTCGCTGCAGAGTGGTGCATTTCCGTTCGCGATTGCGCCGCCATTGTTATAATTGATAAATTCCGGAATGGGGTGTCGTCGTTCTTATGCGGGGCTCCGGCATGACGTCAATCGCGGTTCCGATCCAGCGCTCCCATCAAATTTCCAGGGCTTCATCGTATGAATAAATAAACCGCCCCCATACCCCACATGGGAAAAAATCACCCTTCCAGAAACGGAACCGGCACAAACATATAAATATCTTCCAGTGGAATGACCTCTTTGACATCCGGTTGTCTTCCATTGGCTACGGCGTCTCTTTTCCGCTTCCGTCGGGTTGTTTGTTCTGGATGAGGTAGAGGACGGGAACGCGAGAGAGATTTTGGGGGAATCCGGGATCCCCCTCAGCTTTGTCTGCAGATGAATGATAACGAGAGGCTACGACTGTATTGTCACTGCGCGGCCATACTGCTCTATCTATATGAAAGTCCATTGTTGTAACGGCGCTGTAAATCTGTAGTATAGATTTGAATAAAGCCGCAGGAAATGCGAAATTGTAACCGTAATGGAACGTCTAATGGACTACTGCGTACTTGGTGATGGCCCCGGGAGGTTTTTTCGGATCGGGACGCGTTGCGCCATATCTGTCTGGGAATCCAACATTTGCCTTTCTAATCAATTCTTCCCCACGTTAAATAAAACATAAACAAAATATTTATTCAGGAGACTCGGGCAAAAAGCCGCGGTCGGCAAAAACCCGCCGCCTGAAACCATACACCGGACGAAAATGTTTTATTTATAAAAGATCACAATGCTAATCGCCATCATGCTAGAAACATGATGAAGAACCGCTTCATTGCCCGCACGCTAAATGTTTACATGCTCATTGTTATTAATTAAGCCGTCCGAAAATTCTGAACGCAACTAAGTAAAATGATGACCATCATCACTTCAGTTATATTTAATAAAACTCCAGCCCGAATTACGCAGCTCCAGTCCCATATTTTTGAAAAGATAAAAAAGTATCTCGGTGAGTGGCGACAGTTAAAGCGTTGAAGCCTTAAAATAGCTCCCATAAGAATTATTTTTCCAACGGCCGTTAATAAATTAACATCAAATTTCTGTAACAATATCACCACTTAACCCGTTAGCCTTTGAATAAATAATCCGCTTCCTTGCCAACTCCCAAATCGCAAATAACTCTCCCCAGCATCCGAGTTGTAACGCACATGTCGGCACCCTAATCCTGGCGAAATTGCAATAAATATCCACTATCCTAATGAACACGTAATCCTACTATCTTCTAATTGCACTCGTGACGACGTCGAAGGATTTGGTCAATGGCGGGTCGAGATTTATCGCAAGCCGGTACCCGTATCGAATGACCCTCACACTTTGGTCGTGTGTAATAATGAAATTTTAATGTGTTAATGTGCGCTTTTTTTTTTCTTTGCGGAATCAAGGCGTCGCTTGTTCGGGGGGAATTCAACGAAGCATGTGAGAACGGAGATAGAGAGAGGGAGGCTAAATGACCCCATAGCAGTTCACTCTGTTGGTCGTTACGACAATCAAGCTGAAGAGCTCGATCGAAACAGGTATCTTAGTGAGCTTTGTTTTAAAATGCTGCAGCCATCTGTGAGATTACGCTCGAACTGAAGCCGGGATCATTGGGTGGGCGTCAATTCAAGTTATGGTAGGTTGGTAAAATGTTAACGGCTTTTAAAATATTTGGGCTTGACAAAGGAATTTTGAACTATAATTGAGGACGAAAAACTTTGTTTGTTACACCAAAAGGCACCCACTAGGCAAGCACAGGCGGATTTGGGTGGTCCTACCAAATAATTTATCATTTGGCTATCCTCAAGCTGGTAAAGAATGTTCTATTCTTTGAATTAAATTTTCAAATAAATTAAATTAAAATTGTGAACGTAACTCCTCAAAATTATGCGGACAAAATTAAATTGAAACTTTCTGATATAATCTTGTCAAAGCAAATATAAAGACAAAATTCTTAGACACCTGTACTTAGAAAGTTCTACTCCATAAAATATAACATAGAAATAAAATGTCTCCCCTTCAAAGTCTGTGATATAAATAAATACTGAAAAAATCATAAGATCTGAATTAGGTGCGCATTGAAATTTTTAAAACTATCGGGGATAAGCTGTTCATATTCTCTTTAAAAAACATATTTTTTTCCGTTGCTTTCTTAACAATTTGTCGAAGTTACTTTAAAAAAAAATCATAATATCTGTACTATGCATCGCAATACAATTCTTCTTTATTTACGTATTGCAGCGAATTTGCGAGTTAGGTATGTCCTATATGTCGTAGGAAGTTTAGTGGAATTAGTTATTTCATGTAATGCCGGCAGTTGATATAATTAAGATCGTTACATTATGTGTTTTAGGACAAGGAAAAGCATTCAGAAATATGAGGAGGATGAGCAATTTATAAATTTTGTGTTGCTTATCCTCCTTACCTTTCCCTATGATTTTTTCTGTCCTAAGACAGATGGTGTAACGATCTTAATTACATCAATTGCCGGATATTTCATAAATTGACGAATTTTACCAAACGCCTACAACATAGGTATAGATTAGATATTATAGAAAAAACAACGTAGCTGTTACTCTTTTTTGTAAAACTAGATGGTTTTTTGTTGAAGAAATAACCTCTCAAAGTGGCAGATGTTCGTTTTGATTGCCACCGGTAACTTTTTTGAAACCAAAGATGTGAAGCTATCTGTGCTTAACTAATCTATTCTATAAAGATGTAAAGTTGCGCTTTTTTAGAAATTATGATCTTCACTTCCACCATTAGTAAATTTTAAAGAGTTTATAAAGATTATTCAAAATTATCTAGGAAAACTATTTTGAAAAAGAAAATAGGTAAAATTCATCAACAATAAAAATTGGTTGATAACGATATAGGGGCTACCAGGAATTCTAAAAAATTTGTTAATGTTAATTTTTACGTCAATAGACCTCACTGCTAATGTTATTTTTACTGGGTACAAGTAAATTTAATTACCAACGTTCTTTGTGAAGACCGAGAGCGGAATAGATTATTTTTAATTAATAGCTTTTTAGGAATTTGGATTAGAAAAAATTCAAAGTGACGAATGAGTTTAGAATCCAAGCCCCTAGTAAAATTTAATTTTAATGATTGTGATAATATACGAGAATTGACTAAAAAACTAACGATTCTCAGAGCCACGTAGGTGTGAATAGTCGCTACGAATTAATAATTAAACATGCCCATTTTTCAGCAGCCAATTCAGCCATATTTTTTACCTTACGTAATGATAATTATAATGGTTTATGTGGGTGTTTGACTATCAAGATAACATCTTGCGTTAAATAAAAATTTCTGCATCATAAATACTTTTTTCGGTCATTTGGATTTTAAAGCAAATTGCTCAATCTCGTTCGAGTTAGATTTGTATCATTCTAATTTTAAAATTCCGTCTAATGAATCGGCATGACTTTTTGGTGGAAGTTCAGTTCCGTTGCTAACGTTCCACCGAAAATAGCAGGTAAGAGTTTTTTAAGCCCTTGAACTTCCGCAATAATAAGAAAGTGAAGAGCGTCAAATGTCATAGTGAGAGCTTTAGAGCCATGTCGGGGAGCAAATAACCATCACGTGTATTACCCCATAACAACCTCTTTTCTAGCCGCAGACGCATTCATTCAACGACTCTCCCCTCGAACGTCGAGGTAATTTCTAGCAAAAAGGCCCAAATCTCTTGGATCCAATGCAACTCAACAATAGAACAGGCAGGTGTTATTAAAAATTTGAATTGGTTGTCTAATACGAATACGTCCAATAACTCGAAAGTAATGGGACGGTTCAGAAAAATAAACACAGTCAGTTTTCGCGCGCCGTTCCAAACAAGTATAATTCAGTTTATGGCCCTTCAGAGTGTCATATATGAGTCTTCCTTAGGGAAACACTGAATCGCTCGAACAGGAGCGAGAATGTGACTTTATTCCCCGGTTTTTTCGCGACAAGGTACATTCTAACCGTGGCTCAGTCCGGGGTTAGTACGTTAAAAATTAGACTGTGATTCTTTCCAAAGCCCGTTTCCACGTTGCCTCACAGTCATCGTTTTATGCAAATTGTTGAACGGACTATACGAAATGACTTTGCTTTGCTATTTTCTCCGAGTTTCAACCAAAAGATGATGATGGATAACGTAATTAAATTGTGATGATCATTGTCTTTTTATTGGTGCCCCGTCTACATAACTCTTCGGCAAAATTCAACACAATAAAACAGTGTCACCACACCTAGGCCGTCGCAGCTAATTTTGCAGGTCATATAAAATATAATATTAAAACCTTCACTAACATTTAAGTGTTTAAGTGTTAAGTGACTCGATTCGAGCAGGAAGAGTCACCCTAAAAACGCACAATATCAGGGACGTTTCTCGACTTTACCAAATTTTAAACATTTTTTCTTTTGGGTTGAAAGATTCACGTGAAGCTTCGTTACTTCATCACTTATACAGACAACAGTTCATCTCTTAGTTAATACAAAGAATACATTACATATTGATAGAGATAAGTTGGCAGATGGCTAATTACTTCTTTAGAACGTCATAAGAAAAAATAAATGGATTTGACTAAATAACCGTATTTATGCTCTGCAACTGAACATTCTCCCGGTTGCAAAGAGTTGCATAACAAGAATTTTAGTAGCGAGTGACAAGGGTAAAGAGGAAGTTATTCCAGCACGTTTTTCTAATTAAATCCAGAAGCTTTAAGGTACTGTTAACTATCGCTGCTGCAGCTAATAACGTTTCGGGCCCAAAAAAATTAATTGTGAAACATGCAGGCATATTCACATTGATTAGGAATATGGGCGAAAATTTTAAATAGATTTTACGCTCGTACGGGTTGGAGTGGTTGTTAAAGAAAATTACGACTTTGCCTTTGAAAATATTGAACACTGCTAATTAACTTTAGAGAGCTGTTCGCGTCAACTAGCAGCCATGCAGGGTGATTATTAGGGGTCTACAACATTTGTGCCCAGGGAGCATAAGCGCGTTTACGTGTAGATCTAATGAGACTAATGAGAATACAGGACTATGGTTGTGTTGGCCCCTACTGTTACTCTACATTTGAATTATTGTTATGGCGCTGGTGTAAATTCAGTTACAGCCATACACCACTCAATACCACAAATGCTAGATAATACGAAATGCAGCTTTGGAACGGGAGTAAAAAATATTTTACGGTCGAGAATAAAAAATATGAGCTCCTTAAATGTATAATACACCGCCAAATCTTGTCAATCGTCGTCGTTACTTGTTATCTCAGCTGCTGCCGGTTGGCGAAGACATTTGCTTTTACGATCACATAAAATAAATCCCATTACCGGCATTAGTACATGTCTACATTTTCCCTACCTTACCAGTACTCTTAAAAACTCTTAGAGACGTCATTAATATTAACACCACACAACCACTCGCCCCCGTTTCGATGTTTGGGCCAGTTTATGGCTTCAGGGCCATTACCAACTCATCTAATGCCGTGTTTTGACCAAAACGTGACTCCAAGCCTCATTTCTCGCCCAATTTTCAATTTGTCGATTTCACACCCTCTCGGAGATAAAAATGTTCAAGTGTTTTAGAGACGCTTAATGCTGCCATTACTTAGAGATACCCTATCAACTCGTCGAAAATTTTACGGTGGAAAATCATAATTGTAACGGCGCTGTTAACGGAATCACCCCAACGTTGATTCTGACAAAATTAAAACTACCGAACTGCGGAGTTCAATATTGCTGAAAGCTTTACTGACGAGTGGAAACAATACAAATATTGAAACGGCATTGGAGTCGGTCGAATATCGTAAAAGCCCCGGTGCAGCTACAATAATTCCGAAGGTAACTAAAAAGATAACTTCCTAAGTCGACGTTTTTATTGCGCTTTACAATCGACTGACCTTCCTGTTTTTAGGACAAACAAAGCGCCTTGCTTTTTTACAACCCCATAATACAGTTCGGCCTTTACCTTTTTTTCAAAGGGGTGGTTGGCCGTTTTTGCAAGAAACTGCCAAGACAGCCTCCTCGGCGTTTCTCAGTTTAGCCCCGGAAGTCTGCAAGTGTAACACCCGATTGTGGTCCCCGTTTTTTGATTCAATCTGAAGGTACGTTCCTGAAATTGCTGTTACTAGATTCGATAGGTTAAATTTGGCGGCGCCCTTGCGAAAATTACATCTGTTTACCTATTATCTACGACTTTAATACGTGGGGTAGATGGGGATAAGGGTGCATAAATTTGGAAGTTTGGCACGAATTGCAAAGTTATTGATTTTGTTGGAAACGAAGCAACTAAATTTTTTATGAAATCTGCTTCTATGAGAATGAGGAATTAGTTATAACTATCTCCGATGGTACTAAATTAAATGACCATTTGTTTTACGAGGTCGTAAAAAGAAATTTAATACGATATTATGTAAAAGAAGTTGAACGTAAAATTAATATAGTGAACAACTATAAATTTTGTTTTATACAAAGCTTTTGCTTTAAAATTCAAATTACTGGTGGCAAGACAGTACACATCCGTTTTCATTAAAACGAGATTTGGACAGGCACAGTCGTTAATCTGCCTACTCGTATTAAGTTATAACTTACCCGGTATTCATAAGTATAAAATAACAATTCAAGTTAAAATTGAAGGTTATGTTGTAGCTATAAATTTTGTTACGGATATCAGCTATTAATTACAAAACGTTTAAATTCTGCTGGTTTTATTTTTGACAAGTTAAAAAGTTGGAAGATAAATTTTAGAAACAAGAAAAGAAAAACATTTGAAAATATAATATTCTTGTTTCGAATTCAACAGTGAAGAGTCATTGTTAATTTTAAATATCCACCACGCTTTTTGCCAATTTGTAATTATTACGTGAACAGTTTGTATAAGATTTGTGCATCTGTAGGTTCAGAAACCGGTATGCATTAATTAAGCATCTAAAATTTTTTAAACTGCGATGGAAAGTAAGTACATTATTTTTCATTACCTACTTGTAGTAAATTTACAATTACACAGCTGCTACCTATTACTTAAGTAACCTACCTGCATTCCGTGACGTTCTACTCGCACCTTATATAATTATTTTGACGTTGGGTAAATAATACATATAGATAATCGTTCATACCAAATTAACACATAAAGTTATAGAAATTGCATTTTTTCTCCTGATTGAGATTAACTATTTTAAGGCAGCAAGGAACTATTTGAGTGGAGATATTTATGTCTGAATTTTTTTATTTAGTTCGTTATCTAGCAAAAGTTTAATGTGATAATTTTGTTACCACATAAATTTCTAGTTAGAATCTAGCTTAGCTTACTTAGCTTAGACGTAAGTTTCGATTATTTTCTTTTCCGTAGAAGTCTTGAAATAATTCTGTAAAATGTGGAAAAACAACAAATGGTGGTAGAACCACCATAATAATAATAATTCACAAAAGAATCACACATAAAGGTAAGAAAATAATGATTTTTTTCTCAAAAAGGTTATGTTTAGCTCCTTTTAGACGTCTTTAAACTATTTTAGTGCGATATATTATCACCTTACCGTGTACGTGTGTATCACCTTCAATTTACTTTAACTACTCAAGTAGGTAATAACGATTCCGCCAGTAAGTTCTATAACTTTCAAGAAAAAAACTCTTAAAGCCAGTAAATAGAATGGTTTATTAGCCTTATAACACCGTCGCTTGTGGCTAGCAGCCATTGATCCTCACCGTTGCAAAAAATGCAATAATTGCGTCCGAACTTAATAATACGTCGGACAAGTTAATATAGAGGGCCACACTGGCCGGTGTTGACTGGTTTATTTCCTGAAACGTGGTAGGTGGTCCCGTATAAACACTATATCTGGCCCCCGATCTGTGGAAGACCTGTGCTCTTCATTATTGCTTCATAATTCCTGCAGGAATGCGTACGAGTCGTGAGCGGAATGTCAATATACCCTAACGGCGCAACTTCCCATCCAGAAATTTAAGATTACCTGTCTTTATAAAAATTGTGGTTATCGTCCCATTTTATACACTGAAACGCTCATTTATCGGGCGAGGAGAATGAAGGGGATTGATTTAGATGTTCGCGATGGCATCGCCGAATCAAGGCGCAGTCCTGAAAGATGCGTCAGTGGTGTTAGCAATTCATGCCGAAACCCGCACGTCCGATTGTCATTTAAATTTGATTTTAATAAATTAAAATCGCATTAAAATAACAATCGGGGATGAATGAGAACGGACGGGTTTGGTTGTTGCTGTTTCGTGTACATACAGTGCCCGGATGTGCGAGGGGCATAAATAAAACATTATCTGAATTGAGATGTTATATAAAAACCCAACGGGTTTGGTGGAAATGATGGCGAGTAATCGCCATAGATCTAATCCTGACAAGTTTCATAGTTTCCAATGCACGTTACCGGAGCGGCACCTGAGCCCGTAATCAATTCCGCCAAGTCTAAATCTTAGCGCGCCCCCATTGGTTGCTTCTTCAGTAATTTAGTTAATGGTTCCCTGCTGCGCGCTCCCCTGCTATAAGTCTTCTGTTACAAGAAGTAATGGCCGGCTGTCACGCTTTGAACCCCATACAATGTCTGTTGCCGCCGTCCCTCCGCACAAGACGCGCAACCCTTGGACCTTTCTTTCTAGAGGAAACTGCCGGCCCTTTGTTTTTTGAACGGCCGATGTATAAAGACATCACGGACCGTGGAAATTAAGGGAGACCGAATCCCGAACGAATTCACCCGTGAACTCCGGCACACCCGATAACTCCATTTTAATGGCTGCATTGATGAGCCGACGACGATTCCAGATCAATCAATAACTGGGAAAGCACAATTGCCCCCTTCGCAACCTTTGCTACACGTTTCTTGCTAATTTCCCCTAAAAACTTGGTATCAGTAAACTAATAGTTTTTAGCACCAAGTTCCAATAAGAGTTGGGTCAAAAATAAGTCTAGATCTAGCCATTTCTAATTAGTGTTTGATGAGAAGCTCAAAGGGCATCAATTAAGATTTATTTCCATAAGTTGCAATGAAGAGGCTGGGAGAGGGAAAGATTAATTGAAGGGTTCAGTTTCTGAGATGTTTGTCTGAAAGAATTCCGATTGCTGGTAGCGGTGATTGGAGCATGAGAACTTCACGGGTTTGTATCCCGCACCCGTCATCAATCAGATAGTCCCTCCCTTTACATCTCAATGTGCAATTTCGACAATGCGATGGAGCCATTATGGCCATTAATCTTGAAAAAGGTCTTTGTGTGCACGCTTTATAAAATCCCTGTGAACCGTGAAGAAGAAACTATTTAAATTGTAATTATAGGTTAGAGGAATAGTCATTTTTAACCTTTGAATATAAGGCATCATTTTTTTACTGAAGTGGTGCACCCTCGAGGTGGCCATGCTTCAGTTATTTATGGTGAACGCTGTAAAAAATGTTATTACCATAATTTTTTACTTGGAGAGACAAGAGGATTGAGCCGAACTTTGGGTGAAATATTTTTAATTGGTTCAAAAATATAGATACATATGTCAAAAAAGATAAAAGTCATTTTTCTATAAGTTTGGTTATATCTTGCAAGAATTTTTGCAATAAAAAAATATTTTTAAAAATTACTTGATTGGCATTCAGACGTTCTATTGAAGTAACTTAAACTGTAATTTAACAATTATTATTGTCACAAGAAAGTTTGGCATATTTAAGGGCGTGCTGAAATATCTGTAGTAACAACAAACTAATACCTACTAAACAACAATTAATAAAAAAACATGAAATAGTCAAAATTAAAAATAATGGATCTTCAATTATCAATTGAAGTTGACTTGACAAAATTTAAATTCACCCGGCGCCTCCGCCAAAATTGTAGATACTTGCAGAATAGACAAGGCTCTAGTTTTATTAAATTTGTTATTTTCTATCATCAGTACATAGTTTATATTACAGTTAAGTGTATAGCGTTGAAAATGAGAAGAACAATAGGATGATTAATGATTAAGCAGAATCTATTACTGGAAATCGTCATTTATACCATAAAAAATTACATCTACGTCCCCGTATGACAATGGTGTGAATGATATGTGTGTTTGCTTACTTGAATATCCAAAAGTGGTTTCAAATGATTTATGGGACAAATGACTTCGTACCTGACATGAATTATTTATTGTTATCGACTTGTCCACGACGCCGTTCTTTTTACATTAGCAAATCTTCATGTACATCTTGTCAACTAGGAAGTTCCGCTATAATACAGTTATCTCCAATCAACACTTAGAGTAAATAATGTAAAGGTGCATGGCCCATAATCCTCAATGGTTATACGGATTATCTAAATGACAAGATATGTGCATTAGCCGCAGTCTAAACGGAGTAATTTACAGTTCTGCAGCCCGGCCGAGAAGTGTTGGTCACGAGGCTTCCTCGTCGCGGGCTTTACGACGTCATCAACGTCTTCCTGCAGTGTATGAATAACATTTGAGAGCATCATGTTTTCAATAACGAGACTAAATATTCAATGGGGCACTCGGAGCGCTACTTGCGAGAAGATGGGCCATTCTCGAGCGCATTGCCCATTCCGGTCTCGGGAGGGCCCATTCCAGCCGTTACAATGGTCGTTGCGTTCAGCACTATGGATTCTCCATGAGCGGAGAACGCGGGCTTTGCCCGAAATTATGATGATTTCATTCAAATTTCGCCCTAAATTGCAGGTAAAGGGAAATATTTTCGTAATATTAACTGCTTTCGGCGTTATTGTGTTGCTTTGGTAATTTTTAAAGGGGGCAATTTTCGGAGAAATTTTCGAATTTTCGCCGCCAATGCGCCGCCCCGGATACTGCATGATTATGTTATGAGGCGGGCATAAAACCTAAATGACTATTTTATCGGGTTTTAAGTAATTACGCGGGATTTTTATTCCTACTTGTTGCGGTTTTGATTTCCCGACGCCCTGTCAACGACCCTCACGATCTGGCACGTCTGGTCCCCCAAGAAGTCGATCTTGGCATAAGAAAAGGCAAGAGAATAACTATTAACTTCGTTACACAATAAAAAAATATATACCTATACATAGATACGCACGTTAATGTGCTATTTTTGTCTTATTCCTGTTCAACTATTTACTCTTTATGTTATCTTTCTCTATTCTTTTTATTGTGTTTTAAATTTCAGATACATTGTACCTGTGCATAATTATGTAGTACTTCACGTCTCTACCTGCATAAACGTCTTTAACTCCTTATGCCATTAAATACTGTACTTTCTAATCTCTACCAATTAACTTTGTATACTGCACCATAACTTTCATAGTATCTGTTAGCCTTCTTGCTTTTAAATCCATCATAGTGTCTTCAACCCAGTATCGTGTATAGGTATGAAAAAAGCTTAACAAATCAAAGACCATAGGGGTAGGTATTGCATAATCCATATAAGTACCTACTTTTTGGAGAAGACTCTGCTGTAGGTGTACCCTAATAGAGTCGTTGGTCGTTAGTGATCCGGTGGTGCTGGCCTCGGGTGATCCGGCGTTTAAGGAGGCCGATCCGGTGTAATCAATGTAGATCCATGATAAATCCGATGTCGGCGGCTAGAACAACTCTGTCGACACTGAGCCATAACTCAGGTGATAATGGCCGTTTGAATTGCCCAGCACCCCGGCCGCATTGCGATATGCCCGCACTTCGCCAAATGAACAACTCATCATCGTGCCGTCTCTCTCCCACCTGCGCTAATAGCGGACGATCCTCTTTATTCTCCAGATCGTGGATTGTTTTCGGACCGCCGCCTCAAATATATGAGTATCATTTCCGCAGCAACAGTTTTAGAATGTGAGCGACTATTTAATTTCAACGTTAGAAACGACTGTGCACCATCACAGTCTATCGTGTTTTCATAGTGCTAGCGGGTTAGTTATCTAGCTGACTTGATCCGAGGCTTTGCAGCGATCCAATTATCTGGATATACGGAGCGTTTCGATTCAGACCCCGTTTGGGATTCATTCCGGTTTAAGCCCCATTAAATATTTTGCCCTTCTCGAATCATCCCGTTTTAATTTCGGTCGTATGTTAATTCTACGTCAAAAATTGCGATACGCAACGCGCCGGCTTATCGCCATTTTTAACGAACCTGAAAGCATTCTGCAATTAAAAGCAAGGCGGCCGTGAGCGAACACCTGCTAAATTATTTTTCGAAAAAAGAAAATAAGGGCTCCAAGCGATCTTCACAGAACAGCCACTTGCGAACAGGTTAAACAATCTTCATTGTTTGATATCTCATATGAAAAAGCTAAAATAGCAAACTTTGAAAGCATAGGTTATCTTAATATTACCTACCTCTCCTTCTTGCATAGGTATGGGTATTCCTCCAAATTTACAATCTTTTACCTAAATTCTAACTCTACCTATTACCTTTTTTTCATTTCTATCTATATCTATAACTTAGATATAGGTATAACTTTTCCATCCAGTTCCCCATGTGGATAAAATATTTTTCTGTCTCCCTTGACTTTATGAGAGTGTTTAATAAGATACAGAAGATGGCACTTCTTGAAAAAGCTACAGCACTTTAGAATACGCACTGATGTGTTATGGTGGTTATCAACATCAATACATATTGCAGATCGATAGATTCCGGTAGTATACGAGTGGTTGAGAAGCGTTCTTCAGGGTTCTGTTTTTGGTCCTCTATTGTTTCTCTCATATTTTTAGATCTCTTTCTTGTATTTTTTTTATTTATTCTCCTTCTCTCTAATATACTAAAGTTATATCCAAAACTTAATAAAACCTTTTTTAACCCATACTGGCACATCTGAAATTCAGACCCCACAATTAGGAATGAAACTTTTTTAGTAGGTATACTTAGATAAGCTACATGGTGAGAATTTAATCCTTCTATACCTTCTTATAGTGTCTGTATGATCTTTGCTTTGATTGTGATCTCCGTGCAAATAAAACAAAATTTGCTGTAAGAGCTATAATTTCAAAAACAAAATTTTTGTCAAAGACGCGTTTTCTTTAAGATTGTAGTTACACTTTCTTCCTCTTTTGAGCGAAAATCATAGTAAAAATAGTAAAATCTTTGCAGAAAGCTCATATAATGCAATCAAGTAATCGAGAGGCGAAAAACTTTGTTGTTGAAAGTTAGCAAGCCCAGTTTTTGTCATTGTTTTTTAAGGAAATGAAGTATGGCTTCCAATCTTTGCCAATGTAGGCACAATTGTAGACCTGATCAAATTTTATAATTATATATTTTTAGTTCTTGATATCCTATTTTTGCTGCAAGTTTTACCCATTTCTAGAAACAAACATACTAGTACTTAAAAAATTATTGAGAAATTAAATACTTTAATCAATAAAATAAAATTTTAGCCTTTCACCATACCTGCTAAAAGGGTTTTTGATGTATTACATATAGGTAGGTACTCTCGTTTACTAATAACCTTGTTTTACAATTAATTTATACCTAATGAAGCAAAATTATTCAATGCAATATAAAGAGTGAATGTGCGTAGCAAATTTGCATACAAAATTTGCAACTAAATTTTAACAAGCGTGATCATAAAATGTTAATTAACTACACATTAACCATCAATCATTTGTGAAGAATGTCCTACGGGAAAACTAAATAAAAGTCGATGTATAAGAGCTAACAAAATAAAAATCGATTTGTCGCTTTTACACTCGCTTTTACCATTTAAATTTATAAACAATATTTTTTAAGGTTAACTCGATGTGTTCAGATGCGAAACTTCCATTTGAACTTTTTTCGCTTTTGAATAGAGAGCTTCTGAGTTTCCTCGCCGACTTTTATGGGCCGTTCCAGAGAGTTATGTAGATTAAAAGTTGCAACTGTAATTGCTATTTAAAGCTGGGAAACGAACTCAGCTTCCAATATAGAAAATTCATGAATAACTTAAGCCAATTTATTCTCATTCACAATTTCACTGTATTGAAACAAATTGTTCGTCCAGCTTTCGCATTCGACAAAAAAATTACGCCCGCCTCCGAACCGAAGTCCCGTTCAATAATTTACCATTACCATCATTTTCACTTGGGCTGCACCTACGTCAAGGGAATGGGTTGAAAAGCGCCATTTTACCGGCATTCTTGCGAAGCAAATCATAACAAACAACAACAACCAAATTGTATTTTGTATACCTAAGTAGATTCTGAGTTCGAAGATATTTTACCAAAATGCAAATTAGTTCCTGCTTTGGATAATTTTTATTTTCGTCACTTGAAATAGTTTTTTCCAAATTAGTACAATTATTTTAAGAAGAAATAATAATTTGTTGCTATCTATAAATTTAGTAACCGTTCAAATTAAAAGCCTGAATATTTGAGTGAGAAAAGTAAATTATAAACAAGGGCGAGCTGCTAATTAAAAACCTGACTATATTAATGCAAATGGGAGCTAATAGTTTATTATGAGCGGTTCCACGACAAAAAAATTAATTCGCCTGCATGGCTTGAATTTTTAAGTCGTGATAAGTTTTGTTCGTCGTAAAATTAGGTTTACGATTAATAAAAAGCGCAAAAGCGGTGTAATTATTAATTTCATGATACTTAAATAAAACATTCATTAAGTTTAATTTTTTACGGGCGCTCGACCATTTTTCACTCCGTCTTATATCATCTTAATGTAATATAAAACGGCGCATGAGCACATCATTGCGTGTGTTTGATGGTTTTCTCTAAAGTGAACTGAAACCTTTATCTTTATTGTTTCACATTTGTGAGCGCGTATAAGGAAAGAAATGTATAGAGCACGTTGTGGAAAAAACAACAAGATAGAAAACGCTTTTATTGATTTCAGTAGCGCATAACTGGATTTCTGGTTAGAATGTGAAAAGTCGCTTCAACGCCATCAGGGTAACGAGTCACAGTCACAGGGTGCTCAGCGTGAGGGGAGACGGAATGGCCGCTTCAAGCAAGTCGTGTGGGGTGGACTGGTGGGTGGTGATAAAGGAAAAAGAAAATATTAAAGATGTTGAAAATCCGGTTTTTAACGCGGTGGGTAATGCGGACGACTATTGGGCGACTTCATAATTATGGCTGCGGCCATAAGTAAAATTGTTTATCAAAAAACCAATTAAAGAAAGTAATTCATCGATTCAACGGTGTTCATAAAGCAGCAGCAGCGGTGGAAACGCTGGGTGGACCTAAGTTTTTTAGAATTAAGGGTGGAGGCACCCTATTAGGTTTTATGCGGAATAATTATGCCTGGACTATAACTGAATGTTTGGAAATTCAATGCATGTAAAACAGGCATGTTACCCGGTCGACACCAAGGAGCGAACAAAGAAAATGTATTCATAGAGTAACACAGACGGGAAGTCGTTACTAAGACGCATTGTCGTTCGCCGGGTAAACGTCGCCCAAGGGACACCTCAAGACATTTTCATTTTAGTTTTCTCTATATCTCACCCAAACGCAATATTCAACACTTGAAGTTTATAAAAGAAGGCGATACATGGGAAAATGGCGGCAACGCGATTATAATTTTATGGCGAGGGTGGTGAATGGAGTTGATAAACCGAATTTTAGTGTTGCGGCATGTTAATTGGTCAGTTTCGTGAAAAACGGGCTGCAATAATCGCGATTTCGTCGGCGTTAGGGGTGTTTGATTCGATCGGATGTGGGGATGCTTCTTGTTTAATAAAAGTCTGGCGTAGTAAAGAGCTTAACCCCTCTGTTTGTAGTACCATTTTAATCAATTCTAAGACACTCGAAGTGATCTGCCTCATTCCTTTATCTTTATATTTATCTAAAGTTCACTTTTATTTAGCGAGAAGATAAGATGTAACGTCGTCGCCCGGCTTTGGCAAATGACTTTCGTCTATGCAGGGCAGGCAGTGCGTTATCGTCTGACACTGTGGACTTTAATTTTCTTCGGTTCTCCCTTTCTCCGGCCTGCGTTCTATTCAGTTTGTGCAGTTCGTGGATAATGTTTCCTTCTTTTTTAATCATTAAGTACGGGCCATTTACTGATGGCAATTTGGACCCGCCTAAGGATCACATACGACTGGATTTCTTTTATCCGTCTCCTTCCTGCAACGGCGGCCTGTTTGTTTTCTCTTCGAGTTCGGTCGTGATTATGGCCCCGGCTGAAAAGATACGGAAAAGGGAGCAAAACAGTAAAAACATCGCGGACAAGTTAACGAGTCAGAAAGAGTTCGTCAGTTCCGATGCGATGTTATAAACAAGGACAAAGATAACGATTTACAAAGCCTTTAATGAGGAACGAAATAGTCCTGATGGACATTTCGAATGGGCGGGGCTATAAAGTAGACCAAATCGCAGCACTGTTGACAGATATCGCCACTTGACTGCTTGTAAATTGTCATTAAATTGGCCCATAACTTACCCCGACTTTCCACTATATTGTCCCCGTTATTGATGACCACTAAGGCGCTGCTGATTCCTCAACCACCACGAAATCAAAAAGATTATTTGGGCCAAACAACTTCAAATAAATGTACCTACCTACATAGAAATTGTTTTGGTTGGGAGTAGCAACATCTTCGCAACGAGGCGGCATTTTCCGTGTTTCTTAAACAAATTCTTCTTGAAGAGTTACATGATGACAATTTGATGACATTGATAGATAAACGTTTTCTTCGGAATTTACGAACGTGAAGGAACATTCCGATAAATTTTACGGCACCGCATAAAGTCGACAATTTAATTTAAATTTCTTCGAGAATTGCCTTAACGGAAACGAGTTTTTGCGATAGAAGCAAGATTCTGTTCCTATAAGTACTTTAGGCTTAAGTAATTCTAAGTATCTACGTCTTAATTAATATCTATCATTAAGTTCTTGTATGCCACAAACTACACTTACATTTCCTGGGGAATTCAAAAAATACTTTTCAGTCGATTGTGTAATTGCAAATTTATTTACAATTATTTGTCTATACATTGTGTATACATACCGGGTGGATCATTACTTATGGTCAAATTTTTCCCGTCCAAACGATAAAAGATTTGAATTTGAGCTTCCGAGGATATGATCGAATCATTAAGACCTACTTTTCAAAAAAATTTGAATTTTTTTGGCCCACCCCGTACGCGTCTACACAGTGATTTATTCAAAATTGTAAAAAAGTTGACAATAAAGTTGCAACTTTTTTTATACCGTTGTACGCAGAAAATTTTTCAGATTACGGCGGTCTCTTCAGAATTTCGAAATTTTGATTTCTGGGGTCGTAGTATTTCGTAAAAATGCAACAGCCAAGTTGATTCATGGAATACCTCCCTTGCCTCAGATAATTTTCAACAAAATACTACGGCCCCAGAAATCAAAATTTCGAAATTCTGAAGAGACCGCCGTAATCTGAAAAATTTTCTGCGTACAACGGTATAAAAAAAGTTGCAGCTTTATCGTCAACTTTTTTACAATTTTGAATAAATCACCGTGTAGACGAGCACGGGGTGGGACAAAAAACTTTTTGAAAAGTAGGTTTTAATGGTTCGATCATATTCTCGGAAGTTCAAATTCAAATCTTTTATCGTTTGGGCGGGAAAAATTCGACCACAAGTGATGGTTCACCCGGAATGCATTGCCGTAAACATCTTTCAGTTTCTGTTTGAAGATGTCACAAATGATTACTTCCTTAGTGCCCGTGCAGTCTCTACAAAGGAAGGATACTCTTTGCAGAAGCTATACCTATCTATGTTCATACATACATATAATTAAAATATCTACTACGAATATAATTTTACAACAATTGTCTACCTTATCAGCTATTTAAAAAGATAAAAAGATTACTACACAATTTTATACCATATACCTATGAGCTCAAATGACGTCACAAGGGTTTTCAAAATTGATTCAAATTTCATAGTTTAATGAAACTAAGGCCGGGAGAAATCTTTACAACCAAAGAATCAAGCGTTTATAGACTTTCAAATGCTAAGAACTAAAGCAACATAAGCATTATCTTACCATCTTAAGCACACGCTACCTTTGATATTTGAAAATGTTAAAAATAAGTTCAAATCCGAAATAATTTCCAACGACCACATTTTTGTAAGCTATTAAGCAACCTTCTGTCTAATTTAACCGATTTATGAGTCAATAATAATATATTACATTCCTACCAATAGACGCATTAACAATCAATGTTCTCAAAGCAAGATTTTCCTGGAACACTTGATGTTAATAAGGAAAAAATCCAGCGCAAAGTTCCCACAGTAATTTTTTTTTATTTTACTACGAAAAAATGAATCTTAATGGCGATTGCATCGATAGTTATCAACAAACGTAGAATTTATAATAAGTAGATCAAAACTAATTTAAGCAAAACATTGGTAACGTAAATAATTTCTCCAGAACACGGAGTACCTACACCTAATTTCTATAAAGATCTTTTTACAGCTACCTCTATTTTTGTAAACTCCTGAAAGCAAAAGTCTTATTTCCACTGGGAATCAAAGCAATAAATAAATTCTCACCATCAAACCTTGACAATCTTACTCTATTGAAACTATGTCCAATAATGTCTGGTAGATACAAAAAGTCTTTTCCCCATGATGCAATAGAAAATTTCGATCCATTCATCGACCTCTCGTGCTGCCTATTCCTGTTCCCGTATCGCTTGCGTTTATCTCCAGAATGAGCCATTGTGGGAAACTCAGGTGTGTGTTTGATGTCGGGTTGTTTATTTTCATGACTTGAGGCTACTTGATGTCTTTCTGGCAATAAAACTGACAGCTCAGAAGGTGCGACTCATTGAAACGTCACCGTAATGGAGTGTTTTACTGCTTCAGCCCGTGTCGGAAACTTGATACAAACTATAAAACAGTGACGTTGCTTTTGGACCTTTATTTATGCTCTTGTTGTCCGCGTTCAATGGGTGTTTGATAGGAATTAAGGGAGGTATTATTCGGTAGCGCCCCGATCTTACGACTGCCATCTGGGACCGTCGCTATACCAATAATGGGTATAATTTGCAAAAGCTTGGGTTTTTGAGCAGGTATTCAAATCATAGTGGTGCATTTAATCCCGAAACGGGTTTGCAAATATACGTTTCGTTTTTGTTTCGATTGAAACAAGATAGTAACGTAACGAGATCTCGGATCGAATTAACAAGTTTCTTGCCGGACTCGCCGGTTATCTTTATAGGATCTGTGCGACGCCGAAACGGGGAATTAATAATAATAACTAATTTTTCTCTTTGTGCTGCAAGGAGCGGCCGTGCAAGTCAGACCCGAAAAATATAACAGTTGGAGGTAAGATCCCTCAGTCACCTACCTGGATAGAGTTATTGCTTATGGCTGTTCTCCTCGCTGTTACAACGGACGTTAAAGATAATTTAGATTACGAATAATGGCCATAATCGCCCATTGTAAGACCCAAACTGCTTTTCATTTAGGATGTTTTGTTAATAGCGCATTGCGTTATTTGTGGCGGGCCCGAATAAAAAATTAAGTTGTTTGTTAAATGGGAAAATGTCATGTGAATGAGACGTTAAGGAAATTTAAAAAGGCCGTCCCAATATCGTTATGGCCTTATTTCTTCTAGCGTGCATCCCCTACTGCTAAATGAATTGCTTCGCCATTAGCCATGAATCGAAATCGTTGGAGCTGCGATAATTACGTATAAATCACTTTATTTTTGGTTGCGTCCGTGGAGATTTAGAAAAAGAACGTCGTTGTGAATAATATTTTCTTAGTAACTGGCGCAAGTGTCCATAATTTCTAAAG
Source organism: Schizotus pectinicornis (assembly GCA_951805265.1). NCBI lineage: Eukaryota > Metazoa > Arthropoda > Insecta > Coleoptera > Pyrochroidae > Schizotus > Schizotus pectinicornis. The sequence continues at coordinate 25,143,010 of OX638202.1, forward strand.
TTTTGAGGCATAAAGTCTCATATTTATGTAACGTTTTTGGGGCAGGGTAAAACATCTAAATTTAAGCGCAGTTTCGTATAACCCTTCTTTATTGCCTTATTTCGATACATCTTCCAAATCCTTTCTGAACGCATCCCAGATTTATGTTGATCTTTCTTACGGCCTTCTAAAGTCGTCCCCATGCAAAATGAAGATATATCTTGCAAACATTCTTGTCGTAATTCGGAGTAACGGTAATGGGCGGCGTAACATCAAATTTGGCAAGACGTCTGTAAGCTGCGCATTTTCAGGGAAGCTAAAGAATTGGCGCTGCCAAGTGATCACAATATCAACTTAATAATTAATAGCACTCTAGACCTGCAAGATAGAGAAATTTCGTCTTTAAGGTCAAAATCGTTTGAGTTACCTAGAGAAGAGATTTTAAAAATTAATTTTATCTAAGATTCTGGAACGTTGAAGCTTCTACTTATGCCAACGTTCTTGTGGTTGACTCATTCCTATCACTTGTGTCTATTATCCTTGCATTCACGTCTCCTGATTAAGAAGCAGGGACGGTCTTAGCGCAGAGCAACGTACTGATAAATGCATATTGCCAAGATTTTATGTGGCTGCGATCCGATCCGCTTGAAATGGAGCCAAACGGTTCAGCTGCAATGAACTTGGCAATTCTTGCGTCTTGCTCAGGAAGTCTTATCTAAATAGAAGAACTGTCGTGCGATGGTAATGTAATTGCGAATTGCTTGTTATTGTTTATACGGGGCTTCATTAAGGGCGCAGAGTTTGCGGCATACGCGCCATTAGATCGTTCGCCATACATTTTCTAAACCGCAGCAATATAGGGAGAACAAGATCCTTGAGTTACCCGAAGTTTGCAAACTTATATCAGCTGCATGCAGGCGCACCCACGCCGTGCTTCAGCCAGCCGAGTCTAATTAAACAACCGTTTTAATTAACACACTAAATTATATCTTAAATGAAATTCCAGTATCGTTTATCTTGGAACTCCGACGGCAACTTATCTAATCTTCCCCCAATATTAAAGTCTCATGTCGCGCGAACATTCCAACTTCCAAAATTGCCCCCATAATACTTTTTAACTTGCAAACTTCAATAATTAGTTGAAACAATTATTCAGTTGCGGATCAAATATTTACGGAAAAAGCCCAACAAAATTTCAAACCGGGGGAGATTTGCACATAGTTTCGGGAGATTCCGGCGGAAATACTGCGTGAATTCTAAGTTATTGAATCTCATTTCGAAGGAGCCGAACGAGGCAATTTCCACGTTCAAGCGATCTGTTCGTGATGAGTTTTTTGGCGTAATAAAAGCCGACTTAAATAATTTGCAACGTCGTCGCGCCGACCTCGCGGATTTGTTTTCATTTTTGCGACGTTGTTTTATAAAAAGTTTGAGAACCGCAACTTTCGGGAATATTTCCGTGTATTAAACAGGATAAACACAAAAGCAATCCAATGAATCCAGAAGTTTTGCGAATGTGATCGCCGAGTAAAATTTGTTGTCAGAGAAACTTTGTACCTACTCTAAATGCAAATACAACCGTCGACAAAACAAACAACAAAATACTTCCAGGACGCCTACAATCCTGCATAAGTCGGGACGAGGACTTTGGTAGTGAAATTTCAGACAATCAAGAACGGCCGCATTTAAATATTCATGAAAAATAAATTAAATGTAAATATCCGAAGTTCCCTTTGGAGCGCCGAATTGTTGAACTTTCCCTGCAGACACATCTGCAATTTACATCCCTCCAAACTAATTCCAGCCGAACCGCTGATTTACTGCCGCGTAAAACGTTTTATAAAAGTTATTTCAATCGAGATTCCACTTCTAATATCATCTTAATGGGAAGAAGGGGAAACCTACTCCTTCGCTGCAGTAACACATGTTTGATAGGGCCGCAAGGATGCAAATCCAAATTTCTGCCGAGGAGGAGCGCGCCTTCGCCCACCCTTCCCAGAACCCATCCCGCTTCGCACAAGCACTCCATCATTCGCAAAAAAATTAATATTTCTTTGAACTTTTTGAAGAAGTTAATTTTGAAGATTTGCAATAAGTTTGGGTACGTTGTTATAACAACTAGGTATAGACATCAAACAAAGACCACTCCAAATAAAACCATCTGACAACAGACAGGGGTTTTAGGTTAATTTAAATTCTGGTTTTGCTATTCTCTATTCGGAATGTTATCCCTACTTATAACTCATCTTTTGTCTCTATTATTTATTTTTAGCATCTACAGCTAATTTCCAGTTTCTATGACTTATTCCAGGTCTCTTTAACACATTTCCAGATTTGAGCTTATCCTCTATTTGACCAAACAATAATAAAGTTTGCTTTCAATTTTGAATCTCCTTTATAAATTAATGCTTCCTTTATTTGATCTGGGTTGAGTTCTTGATCTTGGCCATTACAGAGCCATGGTCAGCCGTCAAGTCTTTTAACTAGGTATCCATTGGTTCCAACTCAAGAGGTTATTATTATTACCTACAGTGGCTTGCCCTAACATTTATTTTCATGATAATAGAAATAATTATATTATCTCACATTACGTTTCAATCGCCTAAAAGCTAACAAATTAACTGTTAATGGAAATTGCTATAAAAAATGGGATTTCGGGTAAATAGAAAACGAATCTGGTTTTGTGTGAGAAAAGTTTGGGAACGGCTGGTGCAATAACGCCAACAAGACGGTCCTCACCCTCACCACACTCAGCTCGTCTCTAATTACATTTACACAGCGCGGAATGGATACAATTATTTTATACTCTGATTCGATGTTCTTAATCGCCACTTGAAACATTTAAGGGCATGTGTTTCATCTCGGTGTGTTGTTCGTTATTGCGCCGCACGATTCCGATGAAACTTACGGATAATCTCATTCCGATATTTAAACGGCCACAAATATTCATGAACGGGGCTAACATAATAAAATGTCAAGCACAACGACGAATTCTCTGCCATAAATAACTTTATCTGCCCAATCTCGACGGTTTACTAGCATAGAGCTTTGTTCTAGCCGTCGGATTTTACATTAATTAAAATGCCATCGTCCCGACGTCGCGAGGCTCAGTTCGCTGAAAGATTTTGGACGAACGAAATTAATTAATGCCCGAGTAAACGTTTCGGTTAGTTTTAATTAATTAATTTTATGGCGGAATTACGTCGGGGATTATTATTGTTGGTGTTGCAAAATTGCGCTTCGAGCACGCGACCGCGAATTTGCCGGTTCCGCCGGCGGGCAAAATTCGGGGTGGGTTCTTCTTAAAATGCAATGTCATACCACAAATAATTCAAATAGATGGCATTATGGTGTTGCGGTTTTCGGGTCGAGAGGCGATAAATTCAAATACGCGCGTATATGATGACATTTTCCTATAGTACCTATGGGAACTTTTTTACATTTATGATTGTAACCTGGGGTGGCATGTGGAGAGATGTGACACCGATGAGGTCTGGAATGGCCTATAAAAAAGAACGGCTCATTCGATGTACTGGGGGATCGATATAATCGATAAACCAGATATCAAAACGTGTTTTATAAGCATTTGTGGGCAGATTCTGTATCAGCTATGGCACCAGTACAACGCTTATAGCTTATAAAACGGATTGTTACCGAATACATAACCAATTTGAAGTAATAACTTGAAGCATCAACAAGCCTTTGAAAGGGTGGTCGACTGACGGGTTCGCCGCCGGTTTCCACCCTTCCCAGGAACCGTCGAGTTGGCTTATTAAAACTTTCGCAAATCATTAAGAACGGCAAAAATTCGGGAAAACTGCCCGATCGATGAAGCGAATTTAATTAGAATACGCTCTCCTGCGATATTACTCGGGCGAAATCTTTATTAAACTTATTTGAATTATGGCCCTAAAGATGCGAAGGTAGCAATAAAATTGAAATTCAAATATGCAAATCTCCTGAAAGTTGAGAGGGACAAGGATTGTAGAATTTCCATAGAAAAGCCCGTCTCACGTTTTGAAGGCTTATATAAAGCCGTAAATTTATTAGTCAGAAAATCCCGTTAAAGTGTTCAGTTTAAGCAGGATTAACACTCCATTTGGGCACTAGATGGCACGAGCTTTATCGGCCGTTAAAACAATATTTTCACAAACGTTCCCAATTAACCAGTCCATTATCGCACAAATTTTTACATACATAAGTATTTAATTGTTTATATAAAATGACTATTGCTTCAACCATCATCAAGCCGTTACTTGCAATTATTATGTTGCTAATGTAAAGTTGCTGAAGGCATTTGGCAAGTTTCTCGCCATATCTGCATGGACTTGTAGGAAAATAACGACGCCTAGCAACGAGGGCGTCGGTGCTGGCTGCTGGAATTGAATATGGGTCGGGAATCTTTTGTCCCACTAGTTGTCTCCGTTTTTCTTTATCGCGGGGTCTTTGGGGTCGTGATGATTAGTAATAAAAATGTGGGGATTTCGCAGATGGTTTTTCTGCAATCATGTTCGTCATAAGGCGGCTCTAATCCCCACGTGCTTGCGGCGCCTCGTAACGGCAGATAAAACTCATATGAATGGCGAACAGTCGAGAACAAATATTACAAGTCGCATGAGTTGAGTTCCTTACGTGCAAGGAATAGGCGGGATGGGACAAGATGGAAAGCGCAATTCCAGTTGGCCATTAACCTAACTTCAGACTCGCATAGCTGAGCAGACTAGTTTTCCTTCTCTTCCCTTTTCCCGTGCTGTACCGTCGTATACTTTTTTCAAACAGAGGTGGACTGCGCCCAATTTTGAACCCTCCGGAGACCGGGAAGCCCACGACTACAGGTAGTCACAACTTGCCATCTACCTCCAGTTCTTCATTGAAATTAATCTGCTTACTCCTAAAACTTTTCAAGTTACAAGCAGGAAGTTATTACCCAGGACCAGATATGGAGTGTGGTTGTTCAATCTCTGAAAGAGCCTTGAAAACTGATTACTTTTTTAAATTATTATTTATTTTATTTATATTAAGACATCCTTCTTATCTTTTTTGTTTTAACTAAACAATTATGTATTTGAGTATCCCTGAGTCGAGCCTGCTTAGTTGTGACAATGAAGATCCACAAGCATTTAATCTACCGTAAAGGAACATTAATTTTAAAAGGCTGCTCTAAGACAAGTCTAAGGATATATAACAAGCCTGAAAAATAATTGCTGCAAGTATATCATTTGCACATATCTACTCTCCATATAATTGAATTGGAAGCAATGAGAAGTTGTCTAAAAATAATATGATTATTTATTGATTGCCATTATGCATTGATCCTCGCAATAAACTTTTAAAAAACTTGATAAATTTTTTTGTTTGCAGATGCACTAACCACCAGCGAGTCCGAGAGCTGTCCAAGTCGGTGGGCGTTCGCCCGGCGCATCCACCATTTGCGTCCATCCATGCAAGCCGGCCGGCAATCAATTGATTAAATCCGATCTGGGTGTCATCCAAACTCCGCATGACGTAATCCTCAAAACTGGGATGCTTTGTTAAAATCCCGTCGGGTTCTGAATTCGGCCCTGTGAAGCTGCTATCTCGCAGGCACAGACAATATCTCTTAGCGGATCGAGTTTCGCTTCACTTCCCAATCCTGGGCCTTATCCGCGCGAGTTGGGAATTGCAGCTCCAGCAAAAGGCTTAGCCCGCGGATACACCTCGCCCGTACACTTCATTTAACACAGATAACTGCCGTCTCGACCCCCGTTTTGTCCCATCACATCAGCAATTGTCACGCGAAATGTTGATCGCAGAGTGCGTGCGAATTTAGCCGGCGATAATGAAGATCAAAACAACACAACAGCATCCACGGTCATTTAGATTTAACTTCCGGTTTATTGCGATGGCGGGGATTAGGGAAGGGAATTAACCGAGGACGGCTAAGTATTCATATTTGTTGGCGGAATTTATTAAAGCCCGAATAAGGCCGAGCCACGTCAAAACTACTCTCAGTTAGCAACACCAACATGGACCGCCCCAACATTCCAAGGTTTATAGCTATTGGAAAGCGATCTTGAGGATGGACGCAACACTATTCAAATGACACTTCTCATATGGATAAGTCTATAGATGTTGGTACTCTCCAGATCGCCACTCAAACACCCACAGAGTTCTTGATTCTATAACCCCTTAGGTTACCTTCAGACTTATTTGACATATAGTTACACTTTAATTCTTGACACCTGATACTGATTCAATGAAAAAAGCTTGTACAGACCCATTGGTTCAAAAGTTTTTTCAGAAGCTTAAAGTTGCAGTTTAGTCTCATAAAGAGTCAGGACAAATCAAGCAATTTTTGCAGAGTTCTCCAATTGCTTATTTTTGTTCAAGAATTCCAAAACTAGAATCAATGCAAAATACAAACATGGATCGGCATTGAAGAGCGCCGAAGGGTCATCATAAGTAACTGCAACCACCGCACTAAAGTTGCTCCCTAAGAAAAAGTTTAATGAAAGATCGAGTACTTGCTGGAAGTACCTACCTTCCTCTACGTTAGAATATTCCTGGAGCCGAAGAGGCTGGAGGCAGTTCTGCCATGATTGCGCGGCGTTAAAAGTAGATTGTTTGCTTTTGCCTCTGCATGTTTAATTCAAGCAATTTACCAGGACAACTAACCCGATAAAGTGCGCCATATATTTTTTGTCGGCCGAAAATTGCCGCGGGTGTGGAAGAGGGGGCGGACGCGGACACAGACAACTAGATCGTCCGGCATTTATGCGAGGGTTGTATTTGTTGAAGCGATAAAGGGTGATGGACGGGTATGTCCTCACATAACCACACATCCAGAGGGCCTGTGTGAGAGATCGACCGGAACCTCGCGTATAATCATATATCGCCGAAGATTGGACGTTGGATTACGCAAGGGGAGGATTCTACCCAATTTGAATTTTAATTTACAGGGTGAGTAAAGCGCTTAAATTTACTGTAGCCCATTTTAAAGGAGGGTCGCGATGGCCCCGGTCATTGTTGTGTGCCGCGCTGGAGTTTTAAAAATTATAATTAAGTTTAATCATTAAGGCCGCAAATCGCGCCCGAAGGCCCGGGAAATGGACGGCCCCCGAGAAATGCAATTTTGACAGCGGCGATGGCAACTTTATAATAAAAGTGCACAGCCGCAAACAACATTGGTTAAAACAACTGCCACTCTTTGTAATTTTCTACTAAAAAATTTTGACCCCCAACTCACCTTCAAATTGTCTGTTTTTTTGCCAACAATATGGAATGTAACTTGAGAAACCGATAAAATCGTCATTATTTTGCTCCTTTTGCCATTTACATTATTACTCATTTATTATTATGCCTAGATAAATTGTTCTTTATTAAATTTATTTAACATTCTCCTCTCACAGCTTTACTTAGGTACCTGTTATATTTGCATAACAAATAACCGAGCAAATAACTTATGTAGTAGATTTTTGTAAAAAAATCCTGATGTGTTAACTTATCTACCTCAATGAAAGAAGTTGTAAAGTTAAGTGTTCCAGGATTAACTACCCGTTACAAGGGTTGTTATTTCGGGCCAATATTATGTAAAATCTGTCGTGCAGAAGCACGTTCGCATAAACGTGACAGGGAACATACCATAACTCTGCTAAAACTAAACAAGCAATAAAAATGCAAACCGCAATTATGCTAATACGTCTGAAGCGGCCAATAAATTTGCAAATGCACCTGTGGATTGAAGCTTTTTATTTCTCACGATTTCTCCGGTCCTCACCTATACAATCTCCGATACAAGCACCGACTTCATCATTCGAGAAACCCCATAACTTTCGTTTCAGTAAATTGACTTCTGCTTGATTTATTTCCAGTTATAGCTGCTCCTATTTTCTCCGGGTTAGAATGTGACCAACGGCACGGAATTTCGCCGTAATCGAACATAACTTGCTTTTAATGGTTCAGTCTAATGCTGTGTCCGAAACAGTACCACCTAAATCTCCCTCCCCCTTCTCCGGCAAAGAAACTAAATAAAAGAGATGATGTACGTTGCCGCCGTCGCTGCTTCGGAATTTTTCTCGCTGGACCCCCCGAAATGAATAATGACCTGGTCTAACAAAGAGATTGAGATATCCAGCTATGGCCGACCAGGTTTGTTTACAAGAACTGGTTTCATAGATTAATGTTTCTATTAGAGATGCCTTCTGCGTACCTATACAACCGCCATGGGAATGAAATGTGTTAATCTAGTTGATTATGTATTGCGTTGAAAGAGGTTTTTCTTGTTTTGAGGTCACACGCCTGGTCTGGATAATTTGTGAGCAATTACGATGAAATCCACGATTGATTCGTAACGGTTTCGCATAATTTCGTCAAAATTCATGCGTGGCGGGTCATTAGCAGATAATTTCGGCCGGTTCGGGCTATCTAAATTAATAACGAAATTTTAATTAATGAAAAATATTGACGAGCTCGTGGCCGGGATGATGGGAGAGTGGTTCGAGGAGGTCCCCTCTCTTTGGTGGTATCGCGAGTTTTCAGCACAGCGTCAGGTCGGCTTTGTATTGACGGATATATTGGTTGCGGAATGGTCGAAATTAAATTTTCCCCCATGCCTTTTAAAGTCTAATCCATCTGAAACGGTTAATATTCCTCAGACGGCAAGATTGCTTTAAACGGCCAATAACAATAGACCTAATTTAAAAAGAGGACATAAAACTTAAGCACGGCTTTTGGCGCGTACACCGCGCGTTTCGTACCCGCTCAACTGCCTCAACTTCCATTAAAATCAGAAATTTAGTGGCGAGATAAGCGGCAAAGTAAAACGAAAAGAAACGCTTTAACTCACACATATAACTGTCTGGCGAAATGAGCTTACTTGCCCGTTTTCGCGAAATATTCCAAACTCAGATATTATATGACGGTTTTCCCGGTTTTTCCGGGCGCCCGACGACTTGTGCAAACTGCAATGAGAAACGAAAACAAAACGATAAACCATCTGATATATAGTTTTCAGTTCATTTTCTTAGCTTTTATTTGTGATTTAGCAAACAAAGCGTCTGCACTTTTCCTTGGCCAAATATTATAACGAGCGATCGGTCGTCTTCCGACAGCCCCCCAATAACGACGGGTTATGAACCCGTCGCGTCATTTCGCCATCACGCAAAACTCCCCAATCACCCGCTAACAAGTAAATTTAATCGACAAATAAAGGTAATAAAAACGATTTCGGTTTACGGCGTCTTTTATGAAAATTGGACAATAGCGCCGTGTAAATCTGGGAGCGTGTAGAAGTGCAACAAGAAAGCGATAAACGGAGCGGCTCCCATAAACGGACACTGACAAAACCATGACTTTTAGTGATCGTAAAACGGTCGTAACCGTTAATAAGTATCTGTCGTAAAATTGATTGCTGTTGACACATTTTTCAAAAACAGAAGGCGTGATATTTTATGCCTCACAAGCCGTAACATATATTTTATTACGCAAAATTAGTTTTACTGGTCGTAATTTTTAATATCCTTAGTGTATGCAAGTGGTTTCGGTAGCACCGGCATTTTATTATGGGTGTATCATTTTACGGCCGCACTTAACATAAACATAAAGGTCTGTTTAGAATGTGTCCAAAATTGATTTGCTCCTTAGGGGTACGTGATCTATTGCCTCTACAAGATAGGCCTTAACCCTACTTTGCGTTAAGTTTTTCAGTTTGGGAAATATTTTGTTGTGGAAAAAGCTCCCATTAGTACTACAGAACCAAATACAATATTTAATTGTTGTCTAACAGTTTTAATTTACCATCTATTGATTCAAAAAAATATAGACCCATATAAATATATCCAGTTCACTTAATAATAATATAGTAAATATTATACCTAACCTATTATAATTTAAGCACTCTTTCTAAGATAAATATTGACATTTTAACACGTTTTCATTATTTTTTTTTAGGTAATTTTCAACACATTGCCACATAATGCCAGTAATTTCTTACCAAATTTTAATGAATTTGAGTTCATTTTGCATAACCCCTCATTGGAATCAGATAAAAACTTTGGACTAAATAGTGTTAATAAGACAACTAGGTATCTTCAGTTTTCTGTTGTGCTGATTTTTGCCTTGTTGCACGTGTATCGTTAATCAATCATGAGATAGTAGGTACCTTTGACCTATCTAACGTTAGCAAAATCACCAGACCTGACCGCAGATTCCAGATTGTATGCAAATAAGGAGAGATTTGCTAGGTCACTTAATTAAGTGTTCATCTGCACGTTGATTTCTACCTCATTTAATAGATGATGTGATAATTACGTACACTTGGATTCCATTACTTTCTTATCAGGGAGAATTAGTTGGTCGTGCGTAGCAGAACTTTTCCAATTTTTCACCTGCAAGGGTTGGTTGGGAGATTGGGCTGGGAGTGCAGCTGGGCTTTAATATAATGTGTAGTATGAATTTATGTATAAAATGCTAAAATATATATTTTGCAGGGCTTCTGGGAGAGCGCGGCGTTGCGAAAGTTGGATTGGAGTTCGCTGTGCGGCATTACGTCACTGTCCGAAAAAGCCGTTAAGGAAACAAGAACAATACCCGGAGCAGGAGCGATGCATCGCAGGGGATTCCGCAGTAATGGGAATGCTGGAAATAAGAAGAATGCGTATCTGGGTCTTAAAGCATCCGCGGCCGCCTCCTGCAGCTCGCGGATTGGCGGAGAAACTCCCGTCTCCACGGCAACGAGGAGGAACATGCGGGAAACCTTCGGTTGCACCAGCTTGATTCATCGCCACCTTGAGATGTTTTAATGTTGCCTTTATTCAAATTAATGGTTTCGGATATTTTATAAGATTAAAATTCCGCCGGATCGTATCTCTTTTAAATTGGTCTGCATGCCTTTGCCCTTCCATCGAGGAAAAGGAGAAGAGGAAAAAAAGACACGTACATGCAGCAAGTGGAAAGACAAACATGTCAACTCACCTTCGATACCATCTTGTTTACGATACAGAAATGGCAATCAGCCGGACAAGTTTACTGTTGGACAGTTGGAAGAGTCACGGTTAACTCTTTTCGAGGATGTCGTTGGCGGCTAATCAAGGAGATATTCGGACATTTTAAAGTTGGAGGACTGAAATCCGACCAAAACCCTCTCGCACACTTATCCAGCGAATTGACGAAACGGCCTCATCACTTGATAAGTGGCAATTCCAGAACCATAAAGTTTGCTATTAGTCGCTTCACCTTTTATCTTTGCTTTTTTAGGTAGAGTCGTGCGCTGCATACAGTACCTAATCGATAATTTTAATTTACCTTTAATGTGTTTTCTTTATATTGTGTACAAAAAATCTTTAAGGATTGTTTCATAGAGTATCTGATTATACTATTAGAAGGTCTACCTTTAAATCATAATAAGGACTGTAAATTTAGCACTCAATCTCTTCTTCTTGGCACGCAGTTGTGGAATCAAGCCAGAAATAAAATTATGCCCAGTAGTTAAATAATCATAATTTTCCCATATTATGTTCTAATAGGTATGAGTTTGAAGACCAGTATGGTTAGACAATGAACAAGGAGGAAGATGATATTGGTATGTAAGGTCTATTACCCTATAGACCAAGATTATCTGCATCTGGTGGTTAAGTAATTAACTAACACAACCTTGAAGACCTTTCTATCTAATTTACCCCCTAATACATGCATACTTATAATTATAAGTATGCATGTATTAGGGGGTAATAGAAAAATAAAAACGTTAGATATTATCGTAACTTATAATGTATACTTGTTATAATACCTAATTATAATTAGGTATTATAACAATTTATTAAAATGTTTTACTCTATAGATACACCTACTATAAGTATACATTATAAGTTACGATAATATCTAACGTTTTCATTTTTCTATTGTACATACATATCCAGTCTATGTTTGATTATAACTTTATTCATAGAGAGCTGGTCAAAGTTTCAATGAATTAAAAGTGTAAGCAAAATGTATTTGCCCAGTTGTCATTCTAAAATGTTGTTTGAACATTAGCTTCTACCTATCATTATTATCCATCACGTCTAAATAAGTTTTTTGTAATACCTACCTCCACTATGTTCTGTTCTATTGCTTCTTTTGTTACTTTATTTTGTTCTAATTTTTTTTAGTTTTGTGTTTCTAATAATTAAGAATACATTTATTTACACTATTCTTTTCTCTTTGTCTTTTTAATCTTTTAGCCCCATTCTATAAATTGTATTTCTTTTACTCTTAAAGTCTTTACTAATTGCTTTGTCCGACAGTAACAAACATGTAGGTAGATACCTATAGTTTCACTAATACTTAAGTATCATAATTTATTACTGTAATACTGATGTAGTTTATGAGACATAAACAATCATTACAACTTTCTTTATATAGGTACGTAAAAAAAGTTTTCTAGAATTATCAATTTTATACTTTTATAATAATAAAGAAAAGTACTACATAGACACACCTATATCCTTAACTACTACAATAGCGTATATCCTATATACTGGTTTTGTTCCTATATAGTTGGCATTAATAAGTTGCTAAATTGATGGGCAATATTTGGTATGAACCAGTTAAAAGTGCTTTATTTAAGCTTTATTTTTGTTTATTAATAGGTACCTACAATTATTATTAATACTTCGTATTCTAGCCTCCTATACCTATGTATAAAGTTTTATATTCTAAAATTGACGTCTTGTACATAGAGAACCACTACCAGACCAGTTTCAAATTTAAACTCAATTTTGCTGTATCTACAATTGATAAATTCTGTTTGTACATTATTCACAAAAAGTTACACATTAACCGGTTCTTGAGTGGTATTGGTAAAAAGTGGAGTAAAAGTTCAGTTACCTAACTATTATCGTTTTTGAAAAGGGCCAACCTCCTTAATTTCTATTAATTATTTTTCGCAAGCACCACAACTGCTCCGCAATGTCGAAACCCACAAGAAGTCATTAAAATATGCCGTTCTTATCAAAGCGTGTTCCGAGTGTTGTCGTATATCAAATCGAAAAACTTATTAAACCAAATTTATTCATGGCACATTAAAAATTACTTTTATTATTCAAAATGGCCGTCTTGACAGCGCCTGATGAATCAGATGGTTGTCGTGCCGACCAGGTATTGTCGGGCTGCTGTTAGAATCTCATTATCTCCTCTCATAAATATTTCGTCCGAGTCAAGGTGGGGCAGTTAGTAACTAAAAAACGTACATTATGTGTTTTCGAGGAATCTTAATAATACGTTTTGTTCCGAAATTCGTTACCAAATTTTCGGACCGGTCGGCATTCGGACGGGCGAGGAAAATAAATTTCAACAGAAAAAAAATAACAATTTAAATTGGAATGGAAATTGGAGTTTCTACTTTTTGTTCGTTTTGGCTGTTGTTGATTAGAGAAGATTCCGGCATATAATTAAGGAGCGTTCTTCGTCCGTTAATGAGTTTGTTAATGTTGCCCTTGTTCATTTGTGGAAGTGTTCCTAATGTATTGCAGGCCTCGTTAAGGATCGTTTGAATATTTGTGATAGCCGCCACAAGTAGTGGCAGGGTTTCAAGAAATCTCTAAAGCCGACCCGAACCGGCCTAATAAGACGCTATCTAATTAATTTATTTCCATAAAACCCACCTATAGAATGGGAAAGGCGCGGCGTCGAATGGGAGGAAGATATCAATCGTTTTCATTACTCGTCGTATAGCGAAATTATGCAGAACAGGCGATAATGCCACTATTAATTGTTCCAATAGAAATAGACAGTAGCAGGCCAAAGAAGCGATAAATGGGGAGTTTTTGTGGGAAATGTTAATTTTATGGGTTGTAAATACCCACTTGATCTATTAAAATCTAAACGTTAAAACTGCTGCGGCCGCCGTTAAACAAGAAACCACTTTTCAATAGGTAATGCTAGCAAAATCGCTTCTACAACAATGCGACTAAAAATTTAATCAAATTACGTTCAATGATAATCTACCCCACGTCCGCCATCTAATGGGGAACGAAGGAACAAAATTAAGACTGCGAGTAGACGAAAATGGGGTGATGGATCAAACATGGAACGTTAGACATGATGGGGTGAGTTTTGAGATCAGCTGAAACGGGTGATTGACCAAATATCAAAGGTAGGTATATTGCCCTCCCGTGAGAACAACAAAACAAAAGTGCTACAAAGACAATAAAAAATAAACTATAGGTGCATCAATTTATTCGTGGATGTATCTAAATTGAAAAGATGTTTTAAATTATTGCTGAATGCCCACACTTTCACATTTAACTTTATACCAACTTTTATAAATCTTCCTGCACAAAGAGTTAAATGTATCTAAATTACTTATTAAATTAATTACAAGAAGAAGTTATTGAGAACAAGAATGTTTATTTATTATTAAGTTGTATCAATATTAAGCACATATCTACATACACATAAATAATTTTGTTTTAAAAACTGACATCTTCAATATGAATGCCATTCACAAAACAAATAAACCATTGAAACGGTTTTCAGAATTTATGTTCGACCTCCCATTATAAGAGAATAAACGATTTATCAAATTACAGTGAATTTTCTATATTTAGTTTAATATAATCACATTGATTCAACTCAATTAAAACCAAGCCCCATTCTCTAAAATTTAAGTAAACCTTTTAACGAATAAACGAAGATAATTATTTTAAGTAACAAACGAATTTTAGTCAATATGCTGCACAATTTAGCTTCTCAATTCGCCATAGGTACTTCGATACAGGTAGAGACACATTGTAAAAAATTCTTGTGCTTAAATCAGAACCATTGATGCCGTCTACAAAAAAGTAACAATAGGCTAGAAAGTACGTCGACCCATCCAACCCTTTATACCTAACCAAAATTTTCAAATGGAGCGAAACGCTTTGCGACACGATACAGCAATAAAAAAAGGTTGATTTCCTTCCAAGAAATTTAGAAAGCCTCCATTGTGAATCCTTTCCGCATAAGAGGAATGTTTGTTAGCAAAAAAGGGTTGATGGACCCTAATAAAAAATTAAAATAGAAAGTTTCTGTCCAATATCCCATATTTGGCTCAGTGCCGTTCACGACGTCTCCAAAAGCATAGCAACTCGGGCAGTGAAATTTTTCAATCAACAATAAATACAATAATTCATCAAAGCAACAGTGAAAGTGCAATCACTAGATCAAGTTATGGGATTACTACTAATAGAGGCTTGCAACAAACCGACGTGAGTACACAAACCAAATTTTGCCAAAAAATTACAAAAATACTAATATAACTATTTAAGAAGATCTATGTCAAATTTAATTCTTAATTAATTAAAAGTTTGACAAATATAATGCAGGGTGTATGTAGCGGAAATGGTGGTTATGTATAATTACTTTCTTTTTCAAAATTCAAGGTAAGCACATTTGAAAAACTTGATAAAATTTTTTTGAAACGTAGTCGAATACTTATAATAGCATCAAGCTAATTCATTGACCACATAAACAAAAAATTTTGCTTTTCTATATGCTCTAAAGGCAAACCACGAGAGGGTGCCCTGCCGGCAAAGACCAATCGATTGCTACCAAACCGCATTACAGATATCTGCAATTTTACCTCACCCATCAAACGTCTGCTAAAAAGTTTTAATTGGTTGAAAATTAGCAAATATCGCCATTAACAACCGGTTATGCTTATTTACGCGATTTTGGCATCGTTAATTTTGTCGTTGATTGAATTTTCAAATTAATTAAATGTGCTGTCCGCCAATTCCAATTTGATTAAATTTCCAATTCCACGACGCAACCTCACCAAACATTAATTCAAATAAATCCAGTTAAACGCTCCATCGCAACTAACGTAACCGGTGCGTGCTTCTAATTATGAATATGTAGCCATAATCATAAAAACAGCACATAAATTCCTCCGATAAAAATCTAGTCCTGTTTAATATTTACTTCCAACGGTTGAGTCAACGAATTATTAGAATTGTTCGATTTGAGGTTTTTACGTTAACGATGTAAAAAATTTCTCCGATTATAGATTATTGAAGAAATCTGCGTGAAGGGATTAGGAGTGCCATCTTCTGCGTGCAGTTGACAAACAAAATTTTACAATGGCTTACCCTCTGCCGGCGATTACTCCAAGCGCCGGTTCAATCAGTGCAGCTTCTGACCAGCAGATGGCAGAGAGCGGAGCGGAGATAAATCACGTTTAGAGTGCTGTAAAATAAACAAACATGTTAACGGGGCAGTAAATAAAAAGCCGCAATAATAAACTTACTGGCGAAAATAAAGAATGTAGTTAATTTTAAAAGCCAGGTATATTATCAATGGATTGAACCATAAAACACAACAAGTATAAAATTGGCGTTTATACGGCTCTAAACTTATTTTAACGATCAGTTTAATCTGACCTTTATTATTATTATCATCTCATAAACAGTGGTTTGATGATTGCGGCGCGTGCCTAGAGAAGCTCGTATTTTATTCGGCTATTCGGACGCACTTTTACAGTTTTAACTGCAGTAAAAGTCGCTTTAACGACCTTTTTATTGCAACTACCTACTCAAAGTGGTAGAATGCCTTGCTACTTCTGGATCCGAATAAAAATTTCTTCCTTTTTGCATCCTGCAGGAGCAACTGCGACAATTATCCCTTCCGACGGCGAACGGAACCCGTTATCGCACCCCGACCCAGGAACACCCAACTAACAAAAACGACCGATTTTACATGGTGCGATAAGAACAAAACGGACAATATACATGTCGGTCCCGAAAAGAAGTGGCTCCCCGCGACCCGGTGCTTGCGGTCGCGTTACCGGTTCTTGTCCGCCTCTCTTTGTTCACACCAAAACGTAAACAAACATTTGCGGGGTTAGGGTGGAAATTGACGCAAAGCAATGGAGACAGTCTAACAGCGCAGTTGATGGAACATTTTCAACCCTTGCGGTTACGCCGGAGTTGCCTATTTTACTGTCTGCAAAGTAGAGGGAAGCACGAGTCTTACGGAGCCTTATCGATTGTTGATTTCTGCATAATTACACTTATTTTATTTCGTTTAATCAACCGAATTGGTTTCGCCAATTAAAGCTGCCCGGTCAATTATTGATTCGGTTGCGGCCATAAAAATTAAAAATTTCGCGGAAATCCGGCGAAATTGTTGACTGCTAACTTTGCGAATCTTGGGGTTCGGAAATTTGCATAATTGCGTAGGGGGTCTCGGCCATTAACGCCGTATTTATTGTTAGAAATTTTTGCGAGGAACCGGCTCTTCCGGACAAATTCGAGCTTAACCTGGGCGATAATAATATCTTAAATATCCCGCGAAATGCAGCTTTGAGCAATAAAACATTATGTGCGACCGCTGTTTATGTCGCCATCATTGTTTTTTGAGTGCGATAAAATGAAATAGAATCGCGGGCGTGTGTCGTAACTTTCGCTACTAAAGCGGTTTCGAATCGATTTTCCGGCTATTCCCGGACAAACGGTCGCGTCCCGTCTCTTTCTGGCGTCGGTGTTAATTCGCGAGGAAGAAGTGGCCGCGTGTCCGTAACGGTTTCCAGCCAATAGCAGAGTCGTAATGGCCTCCGCACGCTTCGTTACTCTGCCGCCAGATAGCAGTTAAATAGCACGTCGTAAATTTTATTTATTTCCCGCCCATTGCCCCTGTAAAGGCGGTACCAGCTTTGTGACGTCACGTCTTGCAAGGCCCCACCTAAAATATGTAGAAGTTATTTTTCTGGGCATGCTGGAGAGACGTTTACTCGGAGCTTTGACGCAGGAATGCGGGATGCAATTTGCAATAAAAAAATTTCATTGTATTTACCTCGTTTGTTAATTCATTTAAAAATGTTGTTTGGCGAAAATCTTAAATGCCTATTTACTAGTGCGTGAAGTTGTAAAATTTGTTTTTATAGCTTTTTCGTGTTCGGTATTGTAAGCACAGATTCGCTGCGAATGGCAGTACGTATTTATTTATTTTCCGCCACGGCCTATATATTAATGTGGGTATCCAGCTTTATAGCACTCTTGTTATACATATGTTTAGTGTTTACATTTTGTACTTGGAACGTTGAAGTAGTTATATTTTATATAAATGACTGACACGGGCCATAATTTCATCTCCTGCTAGCGATGTTCCTCTGACAGTTTATTAAATAAATTGAAATGCCCAACTGGTCGTCAGGCTTCAACACATCCTCTTTCATGTTAAAAAATTAAGAAATTTAAATATTAATGTTGTTTCACGTTTTTATTTGCTACCTCCAATTAACACGACCCGGAAAAAATTTGATGACTATCTCGTGATGAAGAAGTAATTTCTAGAATTTCATAAATGAACCGGCACCTTCCTGAAATATTTGTATAAATAATAGTGAAAGAATTGCTCGAAACAATTTCAAATATTTTCGTTAAATCCTTGATTTAATTTTTTTCTCAACAAATCTCAATTTTAAGACTGTCTAAGTAGGTATTTCAAAAACTTGAACTTGATCTTCACGTTTTAACTTCCACAACGAGATAAGGTTCATGTGTCTATTTATAGCCTCAGAGTTATTCAAGGAAATTCGGTAGATTTATAGGACATAAGTCTAGACCGTAGCCGATTTATAGGTGTATGGAATAACAAGCAGAATTTCAACGTTACTTGGTCCTACTTGAAATTTTGGCCACGCACCTATTAACGTATTGTTATTTCAAGATTACTGGGGGCTATTGAAGTCTAGTTGGTCTGGGCAATTTGCGTCCACAAAAAAAATACCGTCACCACGACCATCAACAATCACTGGTCACTGGCTGGCTATTAATGTCTGTCACCAAAATTTTGCTTCAAAAAATTAAACCATTAAAACGCAACTAAATTTAGGAGTAGGTACCCACAAATTTATCAATTTTACATTTTTCCTTCACACTGCGGTTCTTTTGACGTAAACTTCTTCCAACAAAAAATTCTGTAAAAGTTTTAAAGAACTTATTTATCTTGTATGTAACAACCTAATCAAGTTTTTATCAATTTTCTGAAGCTCTTAAAGAACATATTTTCTAAAGGAAAACAAAAACATTAAGAAAATATTCAGCGTAGAAAGTAAAGTGGAATAGGTACAACCGGAAAATTATTTTTCGGAAAAGTGCAATATTTTAAATAATAAAATATCCAGCAAAAATTTTTAAATTATTGTGAGGAATTGGTAGGCGAAAAACTTATCAACTTTCTCGTACTTCAACTAATTACCACCCAAGTTATTTAATTTTTGTTTTTCTATAAATTTGTTCCGATTTTCGCTGCGGGTGTAAGTTCTCAATCCGGCGGCCGGAAGCGTGCCTCTCGGATCCGAGCCTTGACTGTATCTTGTGTTGGCATCGCCTATTCAAACAATATTATTATTCGCTATCTCGAATAAATAATAAGAAGGTGAAAATATTCTACAACGACAAGTTTTTCCGGTTCGTTTAGTTTTTATTTTTAAACATTCTTGTGAATTTCAAAGGTGAAAGCACGATTCAATTTTAAATTTACTGGAACGCCTTTGCTATTATCGTTGAAGAATTTTACGGTTGCACTATTTTGTAAGTGCCAAATTCTAGTTATTATACTCAGTGGCGTCCAACCAAACGAAACCTCGAAACTGTGAGAAGGTTGTGAAATATTTGGTTTTTGGTTGACTCATTATTTGATTTAGTAGTTATTAATTACATAATAGATCAACAGATCACAGGCCAAAAATAATAGGACAACTCCAATTTATTGAGCTAAAAGCATGTGAACCAGAATAATAATTTAGGTGCTTAATATGAGTGGTTAAATTTTAAAAACAAACGTTAGAAGAGCCTGAAAATTATGTCCCATATTTTATGATCCTGAGATGAAGCTCATAATTTAGAAAACGCAAGTAGGTATATACCTTTTAGCTAGGTAGATTCAATGACAGTTTTCTGCTATTTTTAGGTTTTGGTTGTCATCAGAAGTAAATATTACATACCTACATATAGAAATTTTCAGTAACTTTTGCTTCACTGCAAGTTTAAATATTACTATTTTTATTTAAACATAAATATAGGTATTAGCGGTTGGCGAAATATTTATTTTTCAATTTTAACCTTAAGCCTACATTTAATTTATTTAATTAATTTAATTAAGCTAGGTCAGTAATAGAGTATGTACTTAGGTATCAATATTTGTATACAAATATTTCAGTAATAGAGAAGGATCGGTGCTGCGTTTGCTAAAATTGAAGCAAAAGCGCGCTAGAATAGTTTGTTAATTTCATAGATACATTTTTATTCAGTTCATGAACCAATGCCAAGGGAGAATAATATGTAAGATTTTTGCCTTACACATCATTTTAGCCTCAAAGAACACTATAAGAGAAAAAGTCGCTACGTCTGTAGTCAGCAGAGCATCAAAAAAATAATGGTGTTAAAATTCATGAAACAATTAGGTAAGGCATATTTATTGTATATGGATTTGTATGAAGTCTCATTAATCTTTTGCTTTTTTTTCCGTAAAAAAACTAAATGTTGACTATTAAAAGTTGCTTCTAATTATCTATTATCCTATGGTTTATTTAAAGCAATGTATCTTCTGACCTTAACTTACACTTAAGTCTGGAATTGCATTATGAATTTATTGAAATATAATATTAGATTTTCTAGAAGTGTAGTAATTATTTACAATATTTAGATAAATGCAAATTTTTCAACCATAGCGAAATTTAAATACTTTAGTTCACAATAGTTTTACCTGCACCCATCTTCAAAGCACAACCACCATTCTTTTTAAAGTCACTCTACCGGTTTACCTGAGTCTCGTATTGACACCATGAAGACCTATTGGATACCTAGTTCTCACTTCACCCCACCACTCGAGCACATAGAAAATTCCAAAGTCAAGCGATTTTAATTTATGATTAGGATTAAGGAATGCAAATTACGTATCAAACCGCTAATGGATTCAATCTAAACATGGTAATCCTCTTCATGAATGGATGGAAACTTTTACTTCTTTTACTGTAGTGCTGATGGGATGAGAATAATTTAGGTACCTATCTTGCAGCCTCCTTGCTTCACTAATCGAAAAGGATTTTCCATTATTCACAAAATAAATAAACCGACGTTTGTAATGGACAAAATAATTACCATAATATAATATTAATTATTATGATGATATTTATCTTGTCACGATAACTTATTAACGTGCTAATTATATTCCAACTACTAGAACTGGCTAGTTAACAAACCATGTTAATATTACTGCTACTTCTTTTGTGTAAAACTACCATCTAAGGGTATCTCATAGAAATAAGTTATTGGTAATCATGGATACCACACCTAAAATTGACTAAATCAAGCACAAATGCTTGCTAATAGACTGAAAAGTTTTTAAAAGTTTTGAGTTCCTTACAGCAAAAAAAAAAAACAAAATTGTCTAACATTTAATTGATGGTTAAAACAAACAACTAAGGTGTAGTTAAATAAAAAAATAATAATATGCCTATTGAATCAGTTTAGTCACAAAATTCTAGGATAGAACTCTCATTTTAATTATAAAAGTAAATTATCCTTAATTAACAATCCATGTTACAAGTGAAGATACAACTAAAGATCAAAACGGTTTAAATAGACTCCCAAGGAATTCATAATTGTCTGTATACCTACGTGCTTTTGTGTACAATTTGGGTGCCTTTGAGAGAATGTTTCACCTCAAATAACGCAGAAATTTCTTCAAGTGGAGTTAATGAGTGCGGGATCAATCAGTGGCCCTCAAGAGGTGTAAGAGTAGCTCGAGGAAAAAAGAATCCAGCGCTATTTCAATCAAAATAGTTTATGAAACGGACGCAATTATTACAATTTATTCTTTTCGAAACCACATCGACGAGCCGTAATAGTGGAGGTGTGTTGCTTCTGCAAAACAGTGCAGTCAGCCTGCCAGAGTCAATATTTACAAATTTTCGCCAATGTGTTGGAAATTTGGTGGATGGTCGGTTGGCTGTATGTTTGCTATTCCTATAGTTTCTGGCCTAGATAACTTTCAGTTTTATGGCAGAATTTCGGCAGAAACTCAGCGCTTTCCTTTATGTAATCTACTTGATAATAGGCAAATTTAGTAGCATTGAAATTGGCTGCTTGAATAGGGATAAAATCGAAAACGAAGCTGTTCCCCCTTAGTTCACGAGATTTACATCAAGTCGGCTATCTCGTCTTCCTGATTCAGCGCCACACCCTGCAGTTTCGTGCATTGTCCGTGCGCGCAGACCAACGAAATAATTTATGCGAAATCAGCGTTTCTTATTATCGAAATGGCCGTTTCGTGAACCATCTCCTGATCGTTCGAAATTATGAGGGGCGATTAATTCGGTAATTTAGGGAGTTATTCGCGACGCCAATTACAAAATTAATAACGACAGCGACAACATGGAATCTAATATTCAAATGCGAAACTGAAAAAAGCTTGCATTACCATAAAACCTACACGGGCGTCATAAATTCCGATCGCAGCTGTCAACTCGACGTAATCCCATGGGTTGAGGATTAGACACCGGCAGGAGCTTCAGGAAAGCTCGCTGTTTGCCCAATTTCGATTTCTGTTTAATAATTTTCTTTGACTGAATGATAGACTTGGGGATTTGGACTCGGAGCGCAGAGCGCTAAGAGGAAAGTGGTTGGTGGCGATTAATGTGACGGAATTATATTGGAAGGAATTGAGGATGATTCGAAGGAAATAAATCAGGCATTGAGGCTAATTGCTGGATGCACTGTGGAAGTTGTTATTGTTTGGATGGTGGCAGCCAGTGTGGCGGATAGAGCCGTTACTTTGCGTGATTTAATATCGATTCCCGGATAATTCGACAATGTTTATGTCCCGGTCATGATTGGTCGCGGAGGCATCGACCTGATGCCTGCACAATTCTATATATTTATCCCTCTTGCTTAGAAGAAGCGTAAAAAGTTACCTTGTTCACGCACAAGTAGACAAAGCGAAATATAAATAAGTCATTTCATATTTATGCGGTAATAATTCATATATTTATAAATCAGTCAAGATGAAGAGGCAATTATTCAACATTGTTTCTGTGATGTGCGCGTACTTCGCTGTTTCATCTCCGTCCATAAAGATTTAAACTCCTCCATGCAATAAACAATAAGGAAGTCTATTTTAATGGATTGCTTCATTACGTTTGCGGGATCAACTAACGTCTTGCGAGGCAAAAAAGGCCATTTCGCAAATGAATTAATTCGAGTCTCCGCAGGAGTGTTGCGACACCGACAAATTCGCTGAGTTATTCGCCAGGCTTAAATAGAGACATTCATTTTTGTAGGTCAATGTCGAAGAAATAGCCCATTAGCATTTTTATAAGTGTTAATCGACGCCGTTTTATATGCACTTAAATAAGTTTTCTATTGCTCTAAAGACAACATTATTGTTGTTTATCTCGCTTTTTATTTCTTTATCGATTCATAACATTTAGATGTAAATTTTTCAAACGGCACGAATATGCGGATAAATATGGCAATCTTGCAAATCCGGCCGGGCATGGCCGGAATGAGGAGCACAAAATTAATTCGGGGAGCCTCTGGCGCGATCGCTATTTTATTTGATGTCTTTACAAAAATTTCAGCGTAATTAATAAATTTCTAACAACATGCTGCAAGTATTTCGAAACAAGCGCGGGATTATTTATTTTTCGAATAATTTCAGAATTCTGTTTTTCTTTGAGCGGAATTAATTACCGGCAACATTAATTATCGAGTTTATGGCGCCGATTAAATCACCAATGGCTGTTACAGCTTAGATTTGGCGCTCGCTATACCTACAATAATTTAAGATGACCTGTCGGTTGCCCAATGTAAATTATTGTCCCATATCTAATCAGCTTGTCCGGCTCATGAAAGATAGCATCGCCCTAGCGTTACTTTACTTACCAATTTATGAGCTTGAATTTCAATGGAGTTTCTAATTTATTTATTTGAACTGTTAAAATATTTTTTTCTACGCGCCTATAAGTATCCATATTTCTGTTTTGCATAAAACTGTAATAACTTTAAATCTTCGAGCAAGCAAGAAACAAGCCTGTAAGGAAATCGCCTCATTTGTGGGTTCCTATTTTCATTTGTCATTCTTTTCCTAACCTAACAATTAAAACTATTCACTGGGGCAACGCTGAAATATTTGCCAAGAAGACAATAATTGCAGATATAGCACGACATTATTGTTGAAGTTATGTAGAAGACACTGGAGAACAAATTTGCCCTTAGTATTGTTACTAGCGAACATTTGTCGATATTTGGCAAGTCCGTTTAGTGCCCGTTTCGCCAACATCTTGTTTTTTTGAACGAGCATTTGAAGTAGAGAGTGTATTTATTTGCAAGGGCATGTTTATTATTCATATCTATTGCGCTTATCCCTATTGCGGCTACTCTTCGTTCGCCTCATTTGAGAGGTCCCCCCGACGTCGAGGCAATTTCTGCTCAGTATCCGGGCATTTTTATACACGTATAATATAAATAATCCTTTGGAAGTACGCGATATTGCATTATCCCCACACTACAAAGAACGTTAGAAATGGGCTTGCTCCGGCGATATCCTAAAAATGTTACGTTTAGCGGTTTTTATGTCCGCACAATATCTTTAACGTCTCATTTTATTTTATTTTGTTGACCTGGAAAGCGTTTCTTTTGAAGCGGACAGAGGAATATTGCAGTTTAGTGCCTTCAGCACGAGCCAAGATAATCACTGCAATATTATCGAGCGTCGTATTGTCACCATTGTGCTGAAACTTTTACGAAGTGCTTGCTTACCACCACCATCGTCTCTCCCGTTTGCCCGAATTTCAACCAACATTTGCGCTAATTACCTTGAACTAAACGATGGTAAATGGCGAGAAATATTACAAATTCTAATCTACTTTCTAATGCACCACGTTATCTCGGTTCTTCACAAAAATTATTGCCTTAATTGCAATTTTCGCACACTACTTCAGCGTTTTTGATGAATGCGTGTTCCTCTAATTAATAAATGGGACTGTGCTTAATTAACATTGAAGAGACTTCGTGAACCGAGCGGCGTAATTCTTTATAATCTGACAGCCAGAAAAGGAGTGTCTTTGATTCACGTTGCTTCTGTGACGGTTTACCAACCTCTTTGGAAAGAGACGTAATATTTTAGTGCGCGGCATTAACTTTATGGACCATGACAGAGGCCCTGCGGCAATAGCAAACAATTTTTTCAATCAACCACAATTTTTTTTATCCCTTTTCAATTGCTCATTAGCACATAAAAGAAGTAAAGCCGACGTAAAGGGCGTTTCCGAGTGTCATCTTATGGTATATTGAGAAATTCGGGACCCTCCGCCAATAAATATTCTGATTTTCTATTGGGCTCTTCAGGCAACTTCTAATTTCATGGTCCGACACCGGCGCCGCGTTCTTTACCCCTCTTTCCAATTTTCGAACCCCTGTATCTAATTACAGTATTTCTCTTTGAAGGTTAAACGATCCAAAGAGATTGGATGTGCTCCCGGCCATTGTTCGCCTCGCACCAACTTGCTGCTTTCTGTCTGTTACCTGGCCGTGTTTAGCTTACTTTTTCTCTTTAATTAGGGAACCTGAGCGAACTGTACGTTATCTGGCACTGCTTCGTTCCACCCACCCAAGATGCCTGGAGAATATATTACCGAAACGGCCACACACAATATATATGCGACTTTTTTCCAGGTGGAGCCCTGCGCCAGGTAATTTACTGGAGCCTTTTCGTTGTGAATTTAAGTGTTGCAAGTAAAGAGAATATTAAACAATGTTGTGGCAATAAAAAAATTTCGGCCTTTTTACCGGCCAAATTTTGGTCGTCGACTAGAAAGGAATCGTGCGTTCGTTCACTTTTATTGGAAACACCGGTGAGATATTCAGTGACGTAAAAAACGCTGTAAATTATATTAGATAATGTTGCTTAGCATTTTCGAGCCCGCATCCACGTGAACCTTATCGAAATAAACTACTTTTCTCATCATAAAATAATAATTTTAAATGGCATAGTAAAAAATATGCAATAAATATTTCTTTTCTGATTTTAACGCCATAGGAAAGCCGTAAAACTCGGAATCAAGCTTTAACGCCTAATTTATGGCTTTATCAAAATGAATTATATTTTCCAAATTCCGTAATTTACGGCCGGGCTGTATCTCTGTTATTATACGATAGTTTTGAATATTTAATAGGTTCTTATTGAGAGGGACGCGTATTGGAGGAAAACGTCGTCGACATCCGGAAACGCGCAGACTAAAATAAAGACCGTGACAAAAGTTACAAAACATTCTTAGGTTGCAGAACCTGCGTTTGACAGGAGAAATGTAATTTGTGACTCCCTAATGCTGAGGGCAATCTCGGCGCACTGTGAATTGGGAATATGAAAATGGGGATTTATTAAGTTCAATAAAATATAAAAAACTTATCTTCCGAAATGTGATGTCATCATCAATAACAATATAATTTCGAAGTTATGGGACGCTTGAGATGTGTCGAGATATATTGAGTGAGAAAATTATTGATTGGGCGCACAGGGATGCGCCGCGAAACTGAATTTCATATTTACTTGGTGAATAATAATAGGGGGCGAGCTGCAGGATAATTTAATTTAAGAAATAAAAATTTCTAAAAAACTTCTCACTTCTCTATTATGGTCAACATGAGATGCAAACACCAAGTAAATTCTAAACTTCTTCCGCAACACTTGCAAAGACCTTTTTCCTCGAATGTCTTGTTTTGACAATTAAAGTCAGTTAAACTTCATAATTCTGTTCTCATTAAGTCACCTGATTTTGTTCATCTCAATTGGCCAGCTTTGAAACGCGACTTCTATTGCCGTGTACAAGACTTATTTTTTAAAAACAAATTTGCGTAATTAAAATGTTGCCGGTTCGCGCATACTTATCATCTGTTTATTAGTTGAAATTAAAATACATCGCCCGTTTTATATTCGCAATTAATATTTTGCGCTAATAGGAAGCATCGTCAGGTGCACACATTAGGATCAAATTACGACAGAGGAAGAATTTGGGGTGAAGCGGCAAACTGGGGAGTTGTGTACGAGGAACTGGGAAATGTCGACATATTACGTGTGTAATATTTTCCGTATACCGTATGCAATAGTCTGGCTTATAAATATAACAGCGGAGGCAGAAACTTTAGTAGCACATTGTGGTTATTGAATTGATCAATTTAGCCCCAGCATGGTCTATTCTCTCGGAACCTAACGTGGCTCAACGTATCCCGGTGCTGAGCGAACTGCGATCGAGACACGATCTGTACGACCCATCCAGCTCAGTAAAAGGGCCTTATTATGTAGTAAAGGGAAAAGAAAACCAGAAGAATGTGTGTTATATGCTCGGAACATATTGTTATGCTTACTTTTTCATTATGCATTCCCGTTTCCCAAAACGCCCGCCAATCAATGTGGCCCCACATAAATTATGATTTTTCTCCGAAACGACCAGATCGATGCCAAGGGCTTTCTGGGAGGGAATTTGATAAAACATTATCATCGCCTCCTTTTGCCGCGCAAATCGAAAATGCGCCACGTTCTTTATCAGAGAGGCAGAATGTGAGCGAACAAACATTTTTCTTTTGACATTTTTTTAAAAATAATAATTATAATAAGATGAATAGAACACGCATCTGACAAACCATGAAAAGCTTGCAAAATCAAAACCAGTTAAAACTTGAAGTAAATTTTTTTCTCGAGCTTAGTTCAAAAGTAGGTAGATAGATACTGTTCTGATATATCATAGAACTTTGAAACCTAAATAAGAGGTACTTAGTAACAATGTTGCAGGGATGACCATGAAGCATCCTGCATATTGTATCCTCACAATTCTAAATGGTTTACAGATTGAACAATAATTACCCAGTTATCTTAAAAAATCTGAAAAGGTCTTATATTTCTCCATTCCTTTAAACCTTCAAATTGATGAGAAAACAATGTACAATAATTATTGTAATATAAATACCCAGCAAAATTAAGATTAATTCTTTCTCTGCCCATTTCTTTCCATTCACATTATTCAACAAATAAAATTTCGAAATTTTTCCAACAAATATCCAAGGCTCTTAACGAACTTTGAAATTCTGATCTTCCTTCTTTTCCTTCAATATTAAAAAGGAAGCTACAACCATCATTAGAAGAGAATATGAAAAATACTTATACCGCAGGAAATTTTATTTCACTCATGCTATAAAATTTTCGTTAAAACGAAGAGAAAATAAGATAAAGAGACGCCTCCGCATGAACACTCTGTATAATGACTGACATGACAATAGGAATTTTGGTTGAGAGGAGGCAACAATCGCTGCGAAGGTGTGCGGATGATATTAGAAGACGAAAAGTTCCAAAGAAATATTTATTCAGTTCAGACAATCTGTACAATACATAGTAGGGTTATACAGTTACATTATGAAACATGGCATCAAAGCAAATAGTAGCACTAGTAGTGATACAGTCGATTGTTTATAATACACTCAAGGATAATTCGGCTTGGAGAGCTGGTATGGAAGTAATCTACGTCATACGGTAGAAACATGTACATTTACACTACTTATATAAACATTTTATAAATTACGTTAATTACAGTCATACAAACTTTTCATAACTAGTTACCATCGCACTGTGTAAATGATATGATTTCTACAAACGTTTCTAAAAAAAAAAAAATCAACTTAGGTTTACACTGACTACCAACAAAAATATAAACTTAACAATGAGTTGTACCAAAGTATGCTCTGAACCGTTTCCCGATCGAAGCGATAGTAGATTGCACTTGTTTCTAGAAAACTAATAAAACATAACAAGCGTCACAGAAAAATAACAAAAAAATTCACTACGATTTATTATTGCACTTGATCCAGTTCTTTAACGTTTATTAACAATTTTAACGTTTTGTACGCAATAATCAATGCAAACCCAGTTGCTATTTTAGTTTTTTTCTTTGCATGCATCAGATACAACTTACAAAATATAACGGAGTCTATCACAGGCTGAAGAGAGCTGCAATCATTTCCTTATTCCACAAAACCAACGGACCTCAATTGATATATTTATTGCCTCGAGCCTTTGTTGCTAATTAAAAAATAACAACAAAACCAACTTGAATACGAATCTAATTTGTACTAATTGCGTAGGCATATAATATACTTAATTATTATTCGCAAAGGAATTAATTTCGCTCCAAAATCGGGGATGACAGTTTTGTGAAATAACATTTAAACCCACTCAAACCGAAACAGTCACACAGAGAACAAGGGGGTGGAATTTGTCGCAAATAAATTTCTGACATAGGTACACATCGACTAAAATAAATAAATAGGTTTTAATGAAACAACTCCTAGGCAAGTAAATTGGTACTTGTACTACAACATACTGGTTTTTGCTAAATATGTAACCTACAGCTAGTAAGCTTTTGTTTCCTTAAAAGCGTTAATCAGTCCAAGTTTGCTTGAATATGGGGAATTAATTAACAATACGTCTACAATGGCCGTAGCTATTATTATGTACAATAACTGTTCTGTACAATATTCGTAATAATTAATGCTGAAGTATATGACAGTGTATAATAAGTAACCGAACTTTCTTTACAACGCATCACTAATACCGAAACGATACTGTTTCACCAAACACAACGGAAATCGCGTATACGTATTGATTTTTACACATCGAACAAAAAATTTTACAGTATTCCTTTTAAAACGTTTTAAATTTACAATTTGTGACTTTGAAAATATTGTACAAGTTTACGTATCTAAATGTGGAGAAGGCTCACCCGCCAACTGTTACATAGTTTTACACACAACATCGATAATTCTATGAAAATATTTTACACGAGAAGACGAGTGGAATACGACAATAGCTATGAATTAGAAGGAAAGAATTACGCTTATTAGGTATGTATGTATGTTTAATAAGTTAATTTTGCTTTATTCTACTAGACTGTTATTTAGGTTTTACTACCCTGACACCAAATTACGTATAAGTGTACTAAGAGTAAAATACTCGGCCGTTTCAGTTTTGTAAATTTGGAAAACTATCAGAAACTTCAATCTATGTAAAAATATATTGAGTGAGTTCCGGTTTAATATGGCTGGTTGCTTACAATATAAGCTTGGCACAAGGTTAAACAAATAAGTAAAACGTAACAAGCAACAAATCGTGTCATCAGCAAAAGACTATACTGAAAAACAAATATTGACAAAACATAATAAAAACACTAATCCGTCTCATCTAAATGAGCGTTAAAAATTCAAACAAATCGATTAATCACAACAGCAGTACGTAAAATAACGTCGATGAGTTTAGATCAGAAAACTGATCGAGTAACTTAAAAAAAATACTATAAAAATTACTTTTAAGTATAAAATATTAACGTGAACACACTAATTTTTATATACAACGAATGAAACACAAATATAACGAAGCTTCATGAAACGAAAGTTTTAAACTCGTCACTGGAGTTAATGGATTTATTTACGCACATTAATGTTATAGCACATCACTTGATCGTCACTAATAACCGCCGGCTGTCAATTATTAGTCGCGATTTTTTTATGTAGGTACTTTGGAGACGGCTTTGAGTAGATCCGAGCCACCGGTTTTGTCCAAACTCATCTTCATAGGGTCGTGGTGGTGCTGGTGTATGGAAGAGTGCGTCTGTTCGATCTTCTGCTGTTTCTCCTGTTGCTGCTGTTTATGCCTCTCCTGCTCTTCCCGTTCTCGCCTGGCCTGTTCGTTTATCTCTTTAACGGCTCTCAGTTCCTTCTTCAGTTTCATTCGCCTGTTTTGAAACCAAATTTTAATTTGTCTTTCCGTCAGGCAAAGTGCATGTGCAATTTCAATGCGTCTCCGCCGCGTCAGGTAATGGTTGAAATGAAATTCCTTCTCCAGTTCCAAAGTCTGAAACCTTGTGTACGTTTGCCGGCCTCGTCGTCGTGGGCAACCGTTGGGGCCTGCAAAAAAAAGAGAAAACGTCTCGTAAATACTTGGAAACAGCAACTCAAAAACAATTTTATCGGGGAGAAACTAACTCTTTCAGATTTTTGCACGGCAATAAAAGTTAAAGAATGAAAACTTTCTCTTTTACTGTCGCCGCGCTAAAGGGATGTTGTAAACCCTTTATTAAAGAACTAAAAAACTACCCCGGAGAGGGAAATCTTTAAACCGTTCAACTTTCTCCCGCCCGACAAAAAGGGTTCCTACATCACTATAACGTTGCTACAGTCAGCATCTCACTGTCACTGAGACGGCTATAAAATATAACCGTTACGGTTCTAAGCCCTGTTTATACGTCGAGAAAAAGTGCAATAAAACATTCCAGGGACTCTTTTGGAGGATGTTCGATTGCCCTTTATTGCTTCTAAAAGAATTCCGACCAGATATTTGCCCACAAATGCGGCAAAAATACAGGCAACCGACCTTATTGCGGAATCGCCGCAACTCTCCGACAAGTCGAAGAAGAGCCTCGATAATTGATGGCAGGTGTTTAATGGTTATTGCTTTATTAATTGCTAATTAAACCGGGATTTAATTATTTATCGCTGGGAGATTCTGGGGTTAATTGGGTACGTTTAGGTCGCCACTGATGCTACAGCTCGATCAAAATCCAAGATAAAATCGTAACCGGCAAAGAATTGCTGCTGGACCTCACCGAAATTTTCAAAAGGGCAGGTGGTTACGAGTTACGTGTGGTTTTCGATGTAAAGATGATTTGTTTATGGGTTTATGGTAGCAGTGGTGTTTTTTAGGCCGTCGATAGAATGCTCCTGATAAGGGTATCTGGTTATTAATGCCTTAGTGCTGTCGCTGTACACATTATAGATAAGATACGCGACCGGGACACGGTACAATGGAATCCAACTTGGCCAGGGAAGCAATATGGCGGACCCACCCGTTACTATGGCAACCCACCCTTCACCGCAGGGTTCGCCCCTCTGCAGGAACGGCGGTAAATCACCGGCAGAACTTGGCGAACGTCACCCGAAAGTGATTTACGGCACTCCTAGCAAAATTCTGAATCGGTAATTAATGCGAAACGCCGCATAAAACCATCTTCGCCTCGAAACCTGAAAATAGTTGATGCGCCCGGGGGTAGAAAAATTCGAATATGTCGACCAATGGAAATTGGGTCTTGATGAATTAACCTGATGGGGGGGGGGGGGATGTGCTATAATCTCGCGAAATTTGTCATATTCCCGATTCCTCCTCGGGTTGTCATTACTTTAATTATTACGAAGATGTCGACGCCATCTGGTGCATGGATAAATGTATGCAAATCAAAGAGTTGCCTATCTCGGGGAGACTGTGACTGGAGGTGAAATCGTGGCATTCCACGCACGTATTTTCTCCCTTTCCTTCACAGTCCTCCGTTTTAGTCGCAGCCGGCGCAGAAATCGTGACTGAGATGATATTACATTCGACTCTCAATCGGGTTTCTTGAAACGTTTTAAACATTTATCATGATATAAACTTTAATATCCAATTATCTTCTGATAATAGCAATGCGGATGTGTGCCGGCGAGATTCACCAAGAATGGCGACCATCGCCACGGGACCATTAACGATTAAAGGCATTTGCCCCTAGAAACTTTCAGAGACAATGATCACCAACTCAAACGACTTGTGCAAGCTCGGTTCTAGACGCTGCTTTCCTTCAAATTGCATTATGTTGTCATTAGAACTAACTTTATGTATCAATTATCTTCTGAGAATGGTGATGTGGAAGAGCCTCGGGGAGATTTATTAGGAAATAAGCATCAATAAAGACGAGGGTACATAGCATAATTAAAAGTCCAAACGGTATAGGTACCTATGCATATGGACCATAATAAGAATCTAAAAATTTCTATAATTTGATTCAGTAGTCTGTAGAGCACAAAGTAAGAACAAGAAAAATCAATTTATTGAAAAGCAAATGAAATTTATTTAGAAACTAACTTCCTCTATTTTGTAATATATTTTGTAGAAACTGCTACTTAGAAGACAAATCATTATTTTCTTCCACCTATACTTTTTCTTATGTTAGTCTTTAAAAATTTAGTCTTCCATTTGTTCGTATTTTTATGTAATATATCCAACAGAACGTTCTTTATTGCGAAGAACAAAAATAAAGAGAAAAACGGTCACAATCTCTCCGTCACAGTCTGTACGCTTTCTCTGTATACTATATTGAGTCACTGCGGACATCTGAACCACCTCTCAAAAAACACAATAAATTCCCGGGCTAAAAAATCAATAAGCAGTAACAATAATAATCCTCAATTACCCCGCAATTCACCTGGAGCCGTTTCAAAATGACAAGTAAAGGCAGCCAAAATGGTTAATAGCTTTACAATTTCGTGTGTTAGTACCAAACTGGCTCTTCTCATAATCGACACGTGTTATATTTAGTACTTACAAGGGGAGGTCCCTCCCTGCAGCTAAATTTTCCGGGAACCGCCGAGCTTAATAAGAAATTTAACCCAACTCTTTCAACTCTTAATGCCTTCCAAGTACAGGTGGAACGTCATGTGACCACCTCCGTGGTTCGAGTTACTTGTCTCGCGGGTTCTGGGAATTCTTCCTTCGAATTCCTCTTTAATGCGTGGAATTGTCTGAGGCGTACCTGCGCCTCTGCATCGTTCCTGATGGTGCAATTTACATTCACGAAGACGGCTTGTCGAGGCGTTGCAATAAATAATTGTGGGTATTCCCGTCAATTAATGCGATGCATGTTTAATGGTAAATTAAGAAGGCGATAAATTAGAGCAAACGTCCGATGTCGGGGGTGTACGTTACAACAAGGATCACCTTGTTCGTAATGGGTATACGATTACGGTGCGCGTCGGGTCTTCCTTCGTCGTCGCACACGGAGAGGAAGGCGACAGTTCGAGAAGGGCAGCCTAGGAGTAGATTTGTTCCGACCGGTCCCTTGCGGCTCAGAGGGCACAGTTGGGGTTAGCATCTCGTTATGTAAAGTGTCTGTTTACAGGCATAACTTACGCATTCTGCCTCGCCCATAACTTCGGCCGGCTGGCAGTTGTAGCCAAAATGATGATGGCAAATGGCTCTACGACATCCATTTTACAAGCAATTTCTAATCTTCTAATAGTCATCAAGTGATTTGTTAAATTGGTCGGCCTTTTTCTCGGCAAAGGACCGAGAGAGTTAATGTTTCGTGGCCGAATTCGCTCCTCGAGATAAATATACCGAAATAAATGGGTCTATGATGTGAAAATAGTTGAAGGCTTTAAATAGCGTGGCGAAAATCGACGGATTTCCAACGATTGACGGACTGTTTACTACTGACAGAAAAAGTGGTAAATAAACCGCGCTAATTGGTAAACACATTGGCTATTGATAACAGGATCCTTAGGCGGTGCGAGGCATTCAAACGCCTGGCTATCAGTCCTGCCACTCGCAACGTTAAACAACAGATACCAGATGAATTAAAATTTATTTGTTGCCAATAAAAAGATGAAAGCGCCGGATAATCGACTATTTACAACAGTTTATTTACAATCGCTAAACTACCCAACCTCAAAATTTCCGCAGAATCTCAAATCACCTTGGCCACCTACGTCAGGATTGCACGATACCAAGAGACAAAAATTATTAACATTTAGGTCCCGCCATCTCGGTCTGCACTAGCAAAAGTTATGGCAAGTAAAACTGATAACGTTCATACTTGACACGGCCATGAGGCACCATCCAACCTTGCCTCAGACATCAAGACTATAGCTTTTACTCCTTTTAAGTTATAATGCATACGGGTATGTGATGTGACCAGAATATACCATGGCGTGCAAGGTTACCATACCGATTGTTATCTGAGTACCATATACAGATTACCCCGCACTTATGGAAAGTGCGGCGTTTGAACCCCTGAACAGTGAGGCGTTGGAAGACTAAAATTTTTTTAAAGTGCCATTAACATTTCTGCAATTGTAATTAGAAGGCGATACATATCAAATGGGCTGGTTGGAGTTACTTCCCCGTCGCTGCAAGACTAGATATGTCCTCTTGTTGGGAAAAATTGCCTGATTCTCCGCCGTAAAAGTGGCAAAATGCGAGCAAAAGTAAACAAACAACATACTTGAACTGTTGAACCCAATTAAATGAAGACAAAGAATGCGGCGTGTAGCGTGCTACTTACCCATAAGCGGTAAATTAATATAGTCCATTACTACGGCCGTTATAATTATCATAATTGGATTGTTGTAGGTTGAAATTGTTTGTTTTGGGGATTTATTCGGTGTATATCGTGTAAATGAAGATCGTTTGCTTATAAAACGTTCCAATTATTCAAATTGATTTTGGCCTGCCTATACGTAATGGCCAACATCTGCATGGCCATAAACGGCCAACGTTCCAGTAGCCAGTAGCCAGGTATGGCGTGCACAATATTAAAGTTGGACCAGAGGGAATTCGGACCCCGTTCACGGTCAACTCGCCGGCTTGTAAAGTTTAAAACAACACATAGGATCCCTTTTAACTAAAATCAAACTTAAAGGTAAAATGGTACTTAATTTAATGATAAATAGGCGGATTAACAAGGGAAATTATAGAGAAAAAAATTGATGGCAAATTGATTTCCGTTCTATAAGATAATATTAATTTATAAAATAATTGATAATAAGAGACAGAAATAGAAATACATCAACAACACTGATATTTTAAAATAGGAAGCAAAAATGTGTTGCAACTGAGCAAGACCTTCAATTAAACCACGGAACCTTTCTTTCCTCTTATAAGGGCATTTAATTGCAAACACATTTATTTTGACTTAATTTAATGGTAGATTCCATTATGCGATATACATAATTTGAAAGTTAGAACGGGCTTCTGTTTTAACGTAGATAATGGGTCGAATCCTCGTCCCATAACCCAATTAACCTACCTACAAGTGTCGTCGACGCCTATCCTAATTACCTTATCAAGAATGGGTGCGGCCACAACTTTGACTTTAATGAACACACAAGATTTTGTGTAGGCATCAGTTAATCGATTATTTTTACCATATTTGTCGGATATTGGCGGATAAATTATCCATTAGCGATACATTGATGATTTTTTAGAATCGATTAATAATGAATGATTTTATTCAACAGGAAAGATTAAAACATGAGTTCATCACTCGCATCGTTATTAATATACATATTCATTAGTTGCAGCAAAATTTTGGAAGTACTTTTCAAAATTGAATTGTTTCCATGCTTTTACTTTTCAACTCTGCTAGCGATTCTCATTATCGTTGTTGTGGTACCTTCTGTGTTCCGACATAAATTATTCAAAGAACAAGAGAAGATGTGTCCATTGAATGTTTTTATAAAAGGAATTGATCCTACGCTGACCGCATAAGAGATATTGTGTGTCCCTAAACAATTGCTGTTTCACAGGAAAATCACTGGGGGAGTGTAGGTAAATTTTAAACTCAACAAAGAAATAAATACAAAAACAATCTTAGTAAACGTGATCTTTCTTGGTTCAGAACTTACCTACTTTTTACATGAGTAATCAAATTTCCGAGCTTAATTAAAAATCAAATGTTTGAAATCTCCTACAATCTGTTCCTAAATCTGTCCGAGACACCAATTTTTGAAAGGTAAAGAAGATGTGCGTAGCCGTAACAAATAAAGTTTTACGCAAGAGTCAATTATTGTTGTGGATGGAAAAATGCAAAGAAATTTTTAGATTCTAGGCTGATTGACCAACAACATGAGATGAAGTAACTGAATGTCATGGAAATGCCCATTTGTTCGCGTGTCTTTAATTCCGGTTCCCGCGCAATAATTTGTAAACCCATTTGGCGAATGATATTGAGAGCACATAAAGAAATATGTATGTTTCAGCGATTGGATTAAAGTCGTGTGAGGAATTCGAAATGGAAGAGAGCACGAAGTGACGCGGGTAAAGGAAGTGATAACTATAAAAGTAACGGGAGGGCGGAAATGAAAAGTGCGAAGAAAGGTAAGAAGCAAGGTCGTGCACGCCATCTAGACGGACCGTTCGCGCACTTTACGATTCCGAAGATTGGCGGGGTGGATTATGGAATGGATTTTAACACCGGCTCCCTATATTTCGGCCCTTTTCGGAGAAAATGAGCAGAAATGGTAATTTCAACAATGTTAACCGACTCCGAACCCACGCACTCTTCAACCGAACCGTTCCGTCCCTCCCAACTAGATAGCAAATCACCCCTTAAACAGCATGTCGTGCAATTACAAATTAGCCGCCGCGTGGCTAAAACTTTCAATCGGTTTTCGACTTTCTGAACCTGCTGAACTTTTCTCAAAAAGAAAGTATAAATTCTCAAATAGTTAATACAACGGCAAGAAGATGTCAAAAAGAGATCAAGTCAGGCGCACCCACCAAATTTGCTCGGATCAACACTCCATTGTTGGATCCGGGTTGCAGCGCATTATGCAAAACGAAGCTCTTCGGACATTCATATTTGTATATTGCAAATATTTGCAGCCCTAATAAAGTCTGGATCCGAAAACGTAGCGCTTAGCTTTCTCGCAGCTCGTGACCGTGCAGAATTTTAAAACTTCCATTCGCCTGCATCAGCCTGCATGAAAAAGAACGCAATAGCTGTTTAAATAAACAAAAATATCTCGTGCTGATTGTGGAGAGGACTCAGTAGCGGCATTCGTTGTCAGAATCGGTGCATTTGTGCAACACATTCCAATTATACCGAGCAGGATGAGCAGTTTGAACTGCAAAACGGGCGCTTGCATACAGAGTGCAATTTGGAAGATCCACACAGAAAAGTTCTAAACTCCCCATCGCCGCACCTATATCCATCGCTCTCACTCCGCGTTTGTGCAACCCAGCCACAACATCCGGATTTTCTGCCTGGATCGTTGTTGGTTGTGCAGAACTGCACAGTGGCGCATTGGCAAGGTAATGTGGCGTTATCTTCATTTGCTCGGCTCATGCCGGCCTATTGGGATAGGATATGCAGCTCTGCGTCCCATTATGGCGGGTATGTGCACCATTGTAATGTGCGGTTTGCATGCTAATGAGGGATGCAGTTTTATAATAAAATGCAAGTGAAACAGCAAAAGCTGCCATGAGGACGCAAATATTTAATCGCGCCAATACTACCAAGGATCCACCAGAGCAGTTAAGACATAACTGCTCGAGTTAGTTGAGACATTTGGGTTTAGGAAGCCGCATCCGGGTCTTTTAGATAAGTATCTACAGGAACTGGTAATGCTTTTAGACAGAAAATTCAATCGGTGGTTAGAGGACCTTTAAATGGTCAGGACTGGACTGTATGAAAGGCCAAAATAACTCAGTCAGGAGACCGGCGATTATTTGGTGATTATAATCGGCTACGTATCATTTATTATTTTCAGTAGATTAACCGCTGGATTAGCTTTAGGGGAATGTGGTTTTCCCGGTTATCCAGGATGCTTCTCTTTTGAAATGTTAATGTGGATATACTTTTATCTAAAAATCTTTTTATGTAACGTCTTTTTTCTATATAGACAATAGAAAAAAAGTAGCTTTAACACAATGAGATGTTGCGGTTACAAACCAGTGGGCACCACTGACCTTTAATGATAAGAACTCTTGGAATTTTACTAAGTGAACATTGTTTATGGGTTAAAACCACGTTCTTATGGTGCGCTGCTTGCTAAAAGTACATATGTATGTACAAAAATCCTGCGAGTACTAGATGAGCCTGTGAAATAATCCAAAAACCGTGATGCTCCGTCTTTATTTTATCAGATCTCCGCAGATAAATAATCTGCACTGCTTCAAATTCGCTCAATGACTCGAGAAAATCCATTAGCGTTTGTGCAAATGTAAATGGACGACGTAAACACGCTAATGGTCAACAGTTACAGTTATCGTGAAAAATTATGCCAGTTAAGGAGTCAAATAAATATCAGTAGATTGTGCCGCTTGATGGCAAAGGCGATTTCGCAAGCATCCTACATTGGATCTTAATGCTGCAGTTAGCCAGTTAATTAAAGGTAACAAGAAAACGGTTTTAGAGGCTCTCGATTTTGCAGGTGCACCCATAATTCGGTGATTCCACACCGATACCCTGCAATTTTATCGGCTTTCTCCTCAACGACGTCAACAGCAATAAATAACGGATTCGACAACGCAACAACCACAAGATCCATTTCCATTAATTTTTAAATGTCACAAGTTATTGAATAGAAACCTGTAATCTCCAGGTCTTGCTCCAAATTTTAGAGAAAGGTGCTAAATTTCAACAATTTCTTAATAAATAAAAATGGAAGTACCTAACTATTGGGACATAATATAGTGGTGGTTCTCGATTTTGGGCGGCTTCGAGCAGACGTTGCAGCAACGCATGCAATAACTTTCCCGTTTCTGCATCCCTCGCAAATCCAATCGATAGCGAGATAGCTTGAAATGTTTCACTAGCCAAACTGCTGCCAGGAGCGTCGTAAATGCCCTGGATTCTTTGTTTCGAAGCTAACCCATAGATACAAATCCCTTATTCGCTATACCTCCGCAATTTGTACTCAGTATTATATTGTGATTGCTCAACAGTCAAGATACCAATCTAACTGAAAGAATCAGTAATCCTTAACATGATATCGGAAACAAGATTTTTATTCGCACAGAACCGTTCGGGATACGCCACAGTTGCTGGATGATGGCAGATAACTGGCTTGGTGTGCTGCTGACGGCAGATTAGCTATTTCGATCGCATGCAGCCATAAAAGTATACTGCAGCTTGAACGCTATTTTTACAATTCACTGCGAATTAATTCAACCCACAGCGCGCAGCAGAAACAACTAACCGGCGAGCTACCAAGAACGTGTCAATCGTCAACCAGAAGATACTATAAAATCGAGAAACCAGCATCTGAAGTTGCAGCAAAATAAAAAATAAACTAAAAGTAGGGATTCAAAATGAAAATTAACGGTCACGAAAACATGCAATAGAAATTTTACAGATAATTATAAAGAAAATATAAGAAAATGTAGCAGTTATTGATAAATTTAAGATAATTTCCATTAGGTACTAACTTAAAGATGTTAGGGTTGATTTGAAGAACTATAATTGTTTAGAGATTAGCCGAAGAGTTTTAAAGAACGATGAAACGAGAAAAGTGGATCAATCACAAAATTATATGAAATATTGATGATGTGTGTGCTCCTGACGGCTCATGAGTTACTTCGCATGAAACTGTAAAATAAACCAACTGCAACTTGTACAATATTTTAAAAACTCTAAGACTGACCCTTGGTTTCAAAAGTCCCGATTTCACGCCTTGAAACGT
Organism: Schizotus pectinicornis; assembly: GCA_951805265.1. NCBI lineage: Eukaryota > Metazoa > Arthropoda > Insecta > Coleoptera > Pyrochroidae > Schizotus > Schizotus pectinicornis. The sequence goes on from OX638202.1 coordinate 25,183,239, forward strand.
TTTTTGGCCCCTACAGTTAAAGATGTGTATGTGCGGTTTTGTTACGACTGGAAACTGCCCGATTTGATGGACCCTGACAATGGAAACACTGCAATTATGTTTAACGGTGGGAAGCAATAAAGCGCAGGGAATAGAAGAAACAAAAGCTCATGAATTAGACTTTTGACAGTTTAATAATTGCCTTATTATTGTTAGATAGCAGCGTTTGAGTCTATTTTTAGATCCGTCCATAAATCAGCGGGCGTAAGCAGAAGCAGTCGTTAGATTTACACGTCGTGTAATGAGATGTTTACGATGTCGTTAAAACTGAAGGTGTTTGGAACCTTTACGGCTCCGAACAACAATCGCCCGTTCCGTTTCCTACGAACTCCTCGGATGAAAACGTCGTGCAGACCTGAAATTCCATCCACCCTTTCCACGGATGCCAATTGCAGCGCGATGCACCCAGTTATCTTACTAACAAAAATATGTAGCAATACACGCCAAGCCGGCGATATTTATAGCATAGTTTGGCCTTTTCCCCACAGTTACCGAGCCCGAGATTAAAACCCATAACTTATATTTTATTTTGCCCCTTCTGTCTTGTGCGGTCGGTTGCCCCCCCAAGAAGTTCTTCGCGACTTGCCGAACTCGCGCTGCCTTTTCTTTCAGACTTGATGAGTTTCCAACTTTTCGAGTAGTTTAACGAAGTTTAGTTTGGTTAAGTATTTGACAAATAAATTAGTACCTACCTGTACCCCGAACCCCGAAAACCCCCCGGACCCCGAAAACGACGCTGATTTCGATCCAAATTGTCGCGCATTAACGACGATGGGGGATCCGAATAAGGAAATCTCAGATTTATTCTTTCCGCTAGACTCGACTCGCCCGTTTTACATAATGTGTCAATCAAGAAGTCTCGTGCCCACAACCAACTATACATGAATGCTCGTGGGAAAATTCTTCCTTGATCGCCCTTCCGCTCCGCTGACTTGACATGTTTTGGTCCAAATTTGACTATCAACGAGGAATTAAGTTCGGCCTTCGCTGCCAACGAGCTGATTGGAATAACGCTCGTTATATAATATCCAAACGCACGTATCGCTGGTGCATTTACATCTTATTATGCCGCGGAGGGTGCAGTTTACATGGAATCCCGCATTCGCGCAGTTTAGATATCGGTATCGATGGCTGTAAATACATGAAGAACACGACGGCTTGTGGTGCTGCCCCCACCAAACTTTTAAAAGACCCCCCCAATTTTACGAATTCCATTTGCCCCCCAACGTTTGTCTTGAAACATCAAGATTAAGAGATGAAACTTAACTAGGCACCTACTCGTATTGGCTCATGATTTATTAATTGAGATCAAGAAATTCTAGTGTAAGAAGAGTCTTCATTACTTTACTTTCCAGTTATAGGTAATTGAGCCTTAGTTACTTCATTCGTACTTAATAGGGATATGTCTAATTATAGTTGTGCATCTAACCATCATAAGTTCAAAGCACTAAAGTCTCTAAAACCGACTGATGTGTTCTGTCTAAGAAAATGAAAGAAAGACATTTACGAAAACGTCAGATTTGCTCCCTGTGGGGTACTCGCCAATGAGATCGAGTATAACTTGCAGAATTCCTTGGTTGCACTCAATTGCAGTAAATTTATGTTCTAGTTGATTGCATAAACGTTCCAATGAGCCAATAAAAATCGCGTCCTGTTCAGAGTTCTACCTACTCTTGACTATTGACAACTGCATAAAATTAACTAAAGGCCATATTGCACTGTTGTGCAATTTGCAATATGTAATTAGTGTTGGCCGTCCCGATGGGGGGCAGACTAATTGAAATTTACGTTTCCAATAGCCCTCCCCTCGTTCGAGATTTAAAACTAATTTAAAAGTTGACGTTAATAACTCTTCAACGGGCGGGAGTGGCGAATTAAAATTCGCAAAGGGTGATCCGGTGAATCAGCGGCGCGGGGCGGCGTGTAATTTGGCGGCGCCATGTTGTAATTGTGATAGTGGCTGGAAGTTTAGCAGCCCCCATTGTTCAATAATGCATGTGATTTAGTGGAGGGGTGGGCGAGGTTAAACCCCGAACGGACACCTGAGTCAATGTCTCGCCGTTGTTTACGAGCGGGTCGGGCCCATAAGAACATTTGTCTTGGAAACAACAATGCACCTAGGATTGGCCGGTCGCGCCATGCAAGAGGTCTGCACCTCCCTGATTAATGGCTATCTGGTTACACCGAAGAGCGGTTGCTTTATCTTTGGGAATTTACCTCGTCTGGCCGACCCCTGCCACGTCCGACCACAATACAGATTAATTCAAATTGCATTATTAATGGGCCGAAATCCTGCCGCGACAAAAATTATCTCCACCAACTCGGAATTTATTGCGGCCGGTCTTTTGTGGGCTCATTTTCTATCCGACTGGAGGCTTAGAGAAAGAAAATTGCTTCTATGAAATTTTCAACTCCACGTGAGACGCGCTCGAAACTAGTTATGCAGATGAAATGCGAGTTTCTACGCCAAAGCGGCGTTATAACGGTCGTTGGCAGGTTAATATTTAAACAAAGCTTAAATAATTTCAAGCTGCAATACCTGCCACTCTCAACAACTACGAAATTCAATTAGAAACATCCACGCCTTCAGCGAGGAGATAAATACATATTGCGTTGGGTTCGTATCATGTTTCTCTCCGACTTGCCGACATGGGAAGATAAGCATATACGATTATCCAACCAGAAACCAATAAGATGAGGCAATAGAAAGTGTTCTTCACCTCCAAGCTGACAACACGTCTGTTGGCAGTGGCGAATTTAACTCATTCACCCATTATGTGGGCAAAAGCCCATCGAGTACACCACACCTCTTTTCTCCATAGCCTGTGGATGAGAGTTAGTTATTCTTAGAAGCTGTAAGATGAAAAAGGGTCAAAACTTTTGTTGGTGGCTGCGAGACAAATGGGCAAAAAAAATTGGTTCAATTTGTAAAAAATTGAGGGTGTGCTAGTCCTGTTGTTAATTTTTTTTTTCAATTTTAAGATGCTTGGTATGTACTAACCAAGTAAAAAAATACGTAATTGTTTACAATGTCCACTCTTCGCTTTCTGTGCTGTTTTTTTGGAAACCATCGTAAAACATTATTATAATGCCATTTTGAGCAATGAAATGTTGTGTAAATGATAAATAATTTTATGCAAAATTTATAGAAAAAAAAAATTATGTGCTAGGGCAAGGAAAATGAGTAAAAATAAAAGTAGTTTGCACAAAAAAAGATATTGATTTTCGTAATGTATACATGGTGACGAATGCGTTGGTGTAGTAGTTTTTTGAAAATCGAAGAGTGGGTAAAGTAAACAATGACCAAAAAATATTTGCGGTAAACATGTTTGAAACCCATCTACTCAGAAAATACAAAGAATTTGGTAAATAGGTACAACTTTGAAAAAAAAACTATATCATATCATAAGTCATGGGATAACGAACTGTTAATTAGAAATTGTCTTAATTCCGGTTAATTACTACTAAATTATTTTCGAAGTATAATATACCTACGTTTAGGTAAACTGGAAATTCTAAGCAGGTGTTGGGAGAACAGCTGGTTGGATGAAAAAAAAAAGCTCAAGTGAAAGTGAAGTTGAAGCGAATTGGTTTTGATGTGAATGAAGATAGGAGGTAAAATTGATAAAAAAAATCACATAATTCTAAAAGCTGAATGAGTTTCCTATGGCGCTTCTTGCTGCGAAATGTGTAGAACCTCAGCTCTATTGGCCACATGCCACATTAGCATATTATTATTAGACTCATTAACGTCGAAATGACCGTTACATCATCATAAACTGCGGAAACCAAAAGAAGCCAAATGTTTCATGAAGACACAATTAGTTTCATGGCTATTTGCTAAACGACTTCAGAAGCAGTTACATTCACAGTAAGTGTTGAAATCGGTGCTGGAGTAAAATAGTCAGAAGTAAACATGAACAAGTAACGGTAAAAAAAAATTGCAAGAGTGTAATTTAATAAATAGAGAACTGTGGCGTGTGTAACTCTATAGCATGATCGGACGCAATAACACGTTATGAAATATCAAGGAGATTACCCTCAATAACGGTCTAATATTATCAAATTATCACACATACAGGCTCAGCGGGCCAGCACTCTATAACAAGACCTATTACATGGTATTAGCTTTGTAACCGCACTAATCCAGGTACTTTATGATATCATTAACGCTTGAAAGCTCGCGTGACTTACCGAATTTGATCCCGCTCTAAGCTTTCATTTACATATCGCATGAGTCGCCCGAACGTGCTTAATTATATGTTTGGATACGACGACGCTAACTAACCGAAATGCGAAACTAAAATGTCGCTTGCAGAGAAAATAGCCAAGTTAAACGTTACATAATTTGATTATTATTGTAACAGCTCCCATCAACATTTACGACGCCGCGTGAAGATGGCGCGCACTTCCGCATAAATTGATAACGTATCATCAACAGACACCAACAAAAATTTCACGGCCTATTAATATCGCTTCGGCCGAACGGTCCTGATAATTACCGGGCCGGACTCCAAAAACCTATTAAAAACGTTGTAACACTTTTGGCTAGAGTAGTGAATTAGCCGGAGGAATGCCCATAAAAATCCGTAATCGTAAATTTAAAAGCAGAACGCCTGTTAATCAAAAAATAAGCTCGTAAAGTCCGAATCACGCACAACAAAGTGTACATTCAAAATCGCGTTATGTTTTGATTAAGCGGGTTGATAGCTGGAGATTATGGACCGGTGTAATGTAGGTTAGACACTTTGGTGCGCAACTTGAGAACATGAACATTGAAAGCTATAAGGATACATAAACACGCGTAAAGGAGCCATTTCGCGTAACTTTATCGCCATTTTGCCGCTGTTTAAAGCAGACACAGAGTGCGTTCGAGGTGCGAGATAATGACGGTTGATAGTCTAATGACGCCGAACTGAGGCTATGTAAACCTTTGGGGGCGGCGGGGATGCACACCAATTGCCAAATTAGATTTGAAAATATGATTCGAATTATGAAATCGTTGCCGAGCTCCCCAAACTGCCTGCAAAAACACCGCGGAGCGAGCTGCAAGGCCTAATAAAGGTCGTTTGGGCTCACGCGGCCTGAAGGAAAACCGCCCCTTCATGGCCGCCTTTTAAGGAATTAAAAGGAACGGGCGTGAGGCACGGAGCCGCTACCAAAAATTACCCACATTAAACAAAGGGGATCTTTGATCATGCACGGTTAAGGGGGCCGTACCAACCTTCCTGGAAGGTTTACCATAGAGAACGAATAAAAACCATTCTGATTGTTATACAATACGCCAACAATTATGCAACCAACAAGACTAATAATTAAAATTGTTTTTAACTTATATCACACCACATGCTGCCACTATACTAATGAATAATTGTCTTCCATGCAGGGAGATGTTTCGGGATGCTTCTCTACAAGGAGACTGAAAAAGAATGGATAAAATCACAGCAAATAGAAGTGGTTCAACCAGGAATTGTCGCCATGTCTTCTTTGGGTATTCTACCATTTCACCGCCCTAAGAGGAAAAATATCTGGAAATTTTTCATAAAGCGATCACTTCTCGCACTCATGACAACATTCACACTTTAAAGATCAAACACGAGTAAGTTAACTTTTTTTTCCTTTCACTATTGTCACATTTCTAATTTACAGAGACCATGAAACTGAAAGGCAGCTATAGCAGTTTATTTACGACAGAAATTTTTAGAAGACAACCGAGCGACTGATGGACCAACTCGACTTCAAGGAAACCACAAATACTTAATACGAGCTCCGTTGACGTTTTGCCAAATATTCAGACAATTAATCGGGGGTTGATGCACCGTTGGCGGAGTTGCCGAATGACAACGATAGGGTGTTTTTCGCCTCCCCGGCTATAAGAGTAAAAATTGCTACTACAACTTCCTGGATTTTTCCCTGGCAACAGATGCTTCTAATGAGATATGCGGCTGATCCCTCGACAAGTCGAGCGTACTTTGTAGTAGGACCGCGCATAAAAATTAACTTTAATATCGGGGCATTCTTGGATATTCCAAGTCATTTGCGAGAAGCTGCGGCGGCTAAATTCTTTATTAATTACATTCCGGCCGCTATCGAGCGCCGTTGTGCGATGAGGCTTTCTAATTACGCCGCCAAAGCGCTGCAATCGCCTGGCAATATGCCACCTAATGGATACGAGCCCATAACTCATTGCGCAACGGGTCAAATTAATTTAGGGTTTAGGGAATTGCTCACAATAATTTATAAATATACGACGGGGCACGGATGGAAACGGGCGAGGACGTTCCTTTAATAAAAAGAAACACGGCGCAATTCAGAAGTGGGATATGAGTAGGTATCAACGCTCCCGGGCAATGGAGTGGTTATATGATGAGATGACATCATATCGGCGACACGACTCCCGGGTGGGATACATGTAATACGCCATGCTGTTCTTATACCTGCACCGAACGGCCTACCCAGAAAGCATTCGATTACGATAAAATGCACTATGGGCCTCTAGCCGGAATTTCCCTTCATTGCCTTTCCCAAGAGCTCTCTCGGCTATCTACCTACAAAGTTGCGCCTGAATGACGCAATTTTCTGCAAACTATATAATTACAGGCGTTGACATGCAGGAAGACGGTACGGGTCGTAAAATTGATTCATTGCCAGAACGTGCAGATCGAAAAAAGCCATTGACAACTCCCGTGCATAAATAATCGCCGACAAATCGACGGCCATTAATTTTGAATTCTCAACTAATTAATTGCGGCACGCACTGAATACAATCGTAAAGATAATTAGTTGGAACAAAAAGCTGGTGGTTTTCAAAATTGCTGGCAGATTTCAGCCTTGAAATTCGAAATGAGAGCAAATTTGACAGAAAACTCGACAATATTACCTTTACCCTAATCGTCAAAAGACCTATAGTTCTATTGAAATCTACATTATTCATTAAATCAAGAAAGAAGTATGGAATAGCTAAAGACATCATTGGTTCGTTCTTACTTGTCAAAAACTGCAAATTTTTTCTAAAATTGCATGAAATTACAGCTTTGCTTATAGAAGGAAGAGTTGTAGCATCTAGAGGTGAACCAGGGGCGTCAACATTATCACGTTAATAAATCTATTCTTTATCTTTTTTAATTGCTTTTAAATCCATTATTAATCCTCATTAAGATAAAAGTTTATCACGTTCAGACTTTGTTACTGCCTGTACAACATAATTCCTCGACGTAATTAGTAGGTTCCATGAAGGTGTTGAAGCCGAATAACAAAAGACTTATAAACCAAGTTGTTTACATTCCTCGCAATTATGCCAAAACACCAACTGTGTCGAAATTATTGATGTCTTATAAACGCGGCAACAAGGTAAAGAGTTTTTAATTGAGGGGCCCCGTCAAGTTTTCCGCTTTCATAAAATAATCCTCGCCATAAAGGTGGCAGTAAAAAGAAAAATATGGTCCAATTTGAAGTGGAAGAATGCATCAAACGTTGCTGGCCACAACGGCGTATGATAATCACGTATCATTTGAATTACAGGGGCGCGGGGCGGGGTGTCGGCCCCGTGTCCAGGATAACAAAAGTCCGCATCCCCGGGGACCAAAGGATGTGCCCTCGGACCAGAAGGGGTCCGACATAAAAAGAAAACGATCCATACAATGGCGCATATACCGGCTATAGCCCGTTATGCAAACTATGGCTACTATCTCTTCTATAGGCCATTTGGCTCGCGATGGACAATCGTCGGTTAGAACCCGATTGCCGTTGGGGGACTCATCTAGAAAATTATATCATGCAGCAGGGGTGCGTGCGTTAAAGGGGAATGTTTATGGCGGCCGTTCCGACACTTGCGGCAACTAGATAGTGTTATTTCCATAAAATTAACAACAAACAAAAAGGCTCCGTTTTCATCACGCATTTACCATGTTCCAAACGTTAGGGTCACTTCGCACGACATGCTCCCTGCTACGTTCCCGAATTACGACATAAAAATTATTGAAATGGCAGAGTTGATATTTTATTAAGTGTCTGCACGAAGCCGGAAGAATTTATGGAACAGATTTTAGAAGCTCCTCATCACGAGTTCGCCAGTTACGCCAACAAACGGGGGGATTATAGCAACTAGTCTTTTTCTTACCGCCATAAAAATGTTCGCCCATCGCTGCAAAAAAAATTTCGGTTTTACAAACATTTTACTAGGATAGGTAGATAAAGCGATTTATAGCCACATAGAGAGGCGCCAAAAGCGATAATTACTCAACTCGCACCTAATTAAACGAAGAAGCGCCCGATTTTTAGACCGGCTCAAATGGTGTCGAAAGTAAGATTCCAAAGGTAAATAAACCGGTAGCCGGAGTCGCCGTCATAAAAGTTCGGATTTTATGGCTTTCCAATAAACGTCGTGTAATAAAAATTAAACTACTATGATCTACGATAGAAGATATTGGAAACCGAAAAGTGAGCTTGGACCAAATTCAAAAACACGACCATTTTTATATTGAGACGGATGGATGATTCGGGACTATTGTTATTTTATTGCTTCAACGGAATCTTTAAAAAAATTGTCGAAAATCAAGCGAGCGTTAAGCTCGGCGTTATTTTCCACTTAACTCTAATTCTTTGATTAAAGTCAAAAGCAATTAGCTATTTAGTATTTTATTGAGGGCTTCCGAGAATGTGAACATGAAAAAGCATTTTACACCGTCACCAGGCAAAGACCGCGCTTCTTCCTTCTGGATAACAAGAATTTTATTGAAGATTTAGTAGATTTAGAACGGGCAATTAGGAGACTTCTAAATCCATCAACACTATTTCACGACGGCAAGGACACCCATAAATTAAGGTATTATGACCGAATTCGCCGCGAACAGGGTCGCCGTCACGTGCCTCGCCACACATCTGCTGCCCGTCAATAAAAAAATTGAGTCTGAAGGGTGTTTCGAGTTGTGATGAAAAATAGAAGCTTCGGCGCCATATAATTGTAGAAAATATTAACGGCTTGTGCGCCAACGTTAGGCAATTTTTTTACAAGAACTTGGTACAGCTACCGGAACAAAAATGTACCTACCCATGTCAATTGAATTTTGCCAAATAAATAAAAAACATTGTCTGTGAGAAAAGTTGAAGTTTCTTTAATTTCCCTCGAAATCATTTTTTAACTTTTTCTGAACCACTTTGAGTCCTAATATTTTCCCTCTTGTGCCGAATAGATTAGATACAGAAAATGGACTGTAGAAGGTCATCAAGGCACGACAGCTGGTTTCTTTCAGTATAACTAATCCCAGTTCAATTGGTTAAAACTAAGCGATTGACATGTGTCATGTATTTGTTTGGAGTGTCTCCGACTTTCAATGCCATAAACCCACAAAACAAAGCCACAACCATTTGTTTACAAGAAATGAACTTTTTAACGGCAGTTGGTTATTTTAAAAGTCGCATGAATGAAATATGGACATTTCCAACTACTGCTCAGACTTTTACGGCCTGATGCCGGTTTCTGGCGCGCTTGTCAAAAGCCATGCATTCTGACTCACGACTGCAGGATTGTTGAGTCTTTCCGCGTGGAGGTTAACAACACATACTCAAATAAGGCAAGTCAAAAACAAACCACATTATTTGAACTTTTACAAATATTGCGTGGTGATACTTGGGGTGACGAATTTTGATGAGTGCGCCGGACAATTATTGTAACAAGTTGTAAGTTGAGGAAATACATAAAGCAGGAGATTACGTAACAAGTTGTACAAGTTAAGAATCGGTTTACACCCCTATAAAGTTTCACTGTCAACATGTAATAAAATCCTTTGAGCATAGTGCCACCGAGGATAATTGGTATATTGCTGCTGTTATTGGCTCGAATTTGCAAAACTGAAACTGGAAAAACAAAGATCTGGCCTTTTATTGTTTTACGACCGTTTTCATATACGTGCCCAATGCACGAGTCATATCCCACAAAGGTAGGTACGTGGCTGTTTATTTTGGCAATCACGTATATTGACTGCACTTATATTGTTTTTAAATTGAGTAAATTAGTCATAAAAAGTGTAATAAAAAGCGGCGTACATGTCAAACTAACCAGTACTAGTATTGTGAATAAGCACGCAGAAACTGTCGTGTTTATCGCGTTGTTAACTGCCAGGATTGGCCAATGTTCCATAATTTAATTTATAGCCACCCGGCCGAAACAATACAAGCGCAAAATGCAACGAATTCAAAGGGATTGCTTGAAAGTTCTTCTCTAGTCGCTTCAAAGGAGGATGTTGATGCTTTTTGCTATTTCCTGAACACAGCAGAACTTGTTTATTATATTTAACTCAACTTTGTATGGAAGCTAAATTCATCGAATAGGTCAAGTTTTGTTGTGAATCATTGAGTTGCGATAAACCAGAGGTTAAAAATGCAGCAAGTACTAAATAAACTGTTGGGCATAAAGTTGCTTGATGTATATAAAACGGAAACGAGGGCGTTAAATAATGTTTTGTTTGAGTTTGCATGTAGTGGTCGTTACTTACCAACAATCAGTGTAAACGTGATGTAGTATATAGTTTGAAACTGCAATATGCGGCATCTTGCAGGAATTCGCGCGGGAGAAAGACAGAAGTAAGTGGAAATTTCGAAAAAACCACAATAATTATCGGCTACATTATGGGCTTACCCGTAAAAATTTATGGGTGTATAAAGCAGGGCTGGCCGTAAAAATAGAGGTGTTTCTTTTAAGTGTTATTTTATTTAAATAAGTGCCAAAGCCATTGAGTTCAAGTCAAAGCCATAATAAATAAAAGCAAAATGTTATGGCGATAAAAAATACGAGACACATGTCTTTCGGAGCCCTGTTCGGTACGACGACTGCGAATTCCACGTATGCCATGAGAATAGCGGACGACGGTCTCATTTATCTTGGTGCAGGGGGGTCATAAAAATTTTAAGTTATTGGAGAAAAACTTCCTGAACGCCGCCTCCGGACGACATGTGGAACAAAACCGCCACAGCTACCGCCGGTTCCGACTCCTCGACTTTATTAGCCAATTAAAATTAATAATAATGTTGTAAATAAATGTGGGGGACCCGGGCTATCTTTAATTGCCGATAAAGAACCATTAATCTCGCAATAATAACACCGTCGCGGTGACGTCCACGTGGGAACCGCCGCGAAGCCACATTTTCGAGGTTCCAGGGAAGAGTTAAAACGTGTTGTCAAAGTTCGTTGTTACGTAACTTCTCGACAAATAAAAATATTTCGGCGTCACAAGCTACTAGCATTTAGATAGTTTTGGCCGCGAATTCCTCCTGTGGGAATCGCCGGAAAATTAGAAAAACCTTTACCATCGATGAGGGCGTGATTAAAAGTCCCACTCTTCCCGGCTACATCGAAACGGAAAAATCAGTATTCGGGATAGTTTTGGCTACTCGTGGCTCGTCCTGTGAGAATTGAGGAAGGACACTAATTGCGCGCCGATCCGGGGAGATATGTGGAGAGTTTTTAATTTGGCCGCGAAATTCGGAATGCGTCCGTTATTGAGCGAACTTTCTAAGTAATTCCGAGTTGGTAATTTGAAGGTGAAAAATACAATTCCCAATTTAGGCAGGAATGAAACATGGCCAGCTCCACTGGGCGTAGAATGAATCAAGACGGCGAAGCAGTGGCGGAAGCGGGACGCGGAAGGGTAATTTATACCCTGGTTCCTCGATCAAGCTTGTTCGCCTGGGCATGGCAGAGAGGGAGGGCGAAGGCTATAAAATAGTTTGAAGAGGGCCCGGGAGACGTCCCTGGATAACGTGGCCATGGCAAAGTTCGCACTGCATGCATCTCATGCAACTACATCACGGATTGAAATATATCTCGATAACGTGGATTTATTCTTCCACTTTCCGGATACCTTCGTGCTTTCGAGCCGGCGGTATTCCGGGCACGTATGAACATTAGTGAATGGGGAACGGCTATCTTTTTACGGACCCAATCGATAAGTTGTTTTCCCTGTTTAATTAAATCCCACACGTAAATGGCGTGTCCTTTCTCGTTAAAAATTGAACACGGTTTCACGCCTGAGCAGATTTACCGAATCAATACCGAACGCAAAGTACCTAGAACGACCAACTTTGGTTGATCAGCACAAATTTTTACATCAATCTACAACTTGAACAGAATGCGGCGCTATAATTGTTTTGATATAACAACAATGGTAGAAATCAAAGTCATCCTTTCGTTTCCGTGCAAAACACTAGGTACCTACTTATAAAGTGGATGTACCTACAAGATTCACTTTATAAATTTAATATGCACTAAAATTTTAGCGAGTCCAGTTTGACCACCTTCAAAGTCTTGGAACTCAGGAGTATTTTATGCCAAACTAATTAAAGGAAAAAACATGTTAAAATAGTATTGTCAAAAGATAACTACCAATCTTTGGAAATGTCTTCTTCTCTCTCCCACATCTTAAATGCCCTTAGTAAAAATGTAATTTTTATTTCACACCAGATCAAGAAGGGGCTAGAAAGTTCACCTAATTGTTCCTGCTTATACGTAGTTTTTCTCTCCTTAATAAGTTTTACCCAATTTTCCGTTTCAGATGACATTAAACTAAGATTAAGATGGTTATAGTAGTTTCTTTAATTATGAGTAGGGAATTAATTATTAATGATTTTGTAACGCCATAAATATTTGCTAAACACTTAATTAAAAAAAAATTAATTGAGGCGATTCATCAGTCTTAAGGTCGAAAATTCATATTCATGCAAATTGGTGATGGATCAGGAATCTCGGTAAAGTGTTAATTTTTTTAGAAACGAGATTAATAATTTTTTGCAGCCTCAAATAGTAATAAAAGTGATAATTATTGTCGCTTTTAAGCAGTAATGTAGCATTGCTACGTTTCGAAATTTTGGAAGATTTGCAAAATCCTCCTTGCATGGGCATCAGTTCACAAAACTTATCTTTAATTTTTAATGTTCCAGTTTGCAGCTCCATTTAGCCATGAATTACCTACGCTTAAATCAACCTTGTGAAGCTAGGGAACTTTGGGGATTTGCAAAGATCGAAAATCAGCCCCATGACCGAAGATTTATTATGGGTCCAACTTTCACCCCTTTAGCAAAGCATAAAAAAGAAACGGCGTTGTTTAGAAAGTGTGCAGGGAAACGTAACCCATTTAAAAATTTGCACGGTTCAGGTGGCTAAATGCTGGTGAGTTTCAAACAGGCGCCGCCACACTTCCCAACATTTTATCGAAACAAATAACCCAACGAAACGTTCGAGATTAACAAAAATTACTTGTTTTGAATACAAAATTGGCTGTTAACCAAATAAAACTCACATTAGCGTGTTTTATTTGCTATAACTTCACACTTCCATATCAAAATAGTCAATTAAGAGCAATAATACACGATATATGCAATAACCCGACGACACAAACTCGTAGTAAAAATGTTGACAAAGAGTGTTCCCCACTTGAATGAAACGGGAGTTCAGGATAATTTTCTAAATTTGCTGGGCGCTTGGGTGATAAATTTACGGGGGCTCAGTTAGTAAAAAAGATGCAAAAGTGCGGGACAGAAAATATATATTTTTGAGGGGGGGCCAACATAAGACCAGTTCGACGCTAATAGCGCAATTAATTCCGGACAACAGGCAAACAAGCTTTGTCCCACGAAGAATAAATCTGAGCGCAGACTACACAGCAAACGATACGATGCACATATCGTTTGTCACCCACATAAAGTAAAGGTTTTTTTGCTCGACATGTCGGCGGCGCGTTTTTGCGTCTCGCCGGATGCACCCACCTTCATTATGCGCAAACATTACCACATTTTTCAGCTGGAAAATAAAATTCCCCAGAATCTCTCCCAATTAGAGAACGAACCAACTTGCTCAAAACGACTCTAGTGACAAAAAATAGTTTTAAAAGTGTTAACTTAATTTCTTGAAAGAATTTCGATATTTACTGCCTTCAACTTTGCTTGATAGTTCATGGAAAGAGCAAATAATTTTGGTTGAGCGAGTTCCTAAACATGATAAACTCTTCACGGCTAATTAGAAAATGATTTAAAGTTTGGACAAACCTCAATGTTTTTATTTGGTGTTTTCAAGATTTTGTGGTAAAAACTGTTTGAAAACCGGATTGGATTACAGCTGCATGCGAGGATAAAGATGACCGATCTTGAAACGTTAGTGGGAATTGGCAAAAGCAAAGTATCAATGTTCCAGTGTTTTGCAATCATGTCTGCAGTAAAGAATAACAAACAAGCAATCTCTTTGCGATAACTTACATTGTGGGCTGCTGATCTGATAAGACCGACAGGATTCTTACTAAGTAATGCGATGGGCAAAAAACTGGGAATGCACCAATCAGCATAAAAAGTGAAAATAATAAGATTATTGAAAAAAAGAAGCTGCAATACTTGCAACGCATTATGATTTTTACATATTAATAATTTTCAAATCAAATTTTAATTTTTTCCCAAGTTTTTCTTGAAATTAAACTAAAACCAGGACTGTAAGATAACGATATTTTCCGGATGAAATGGAACCAAACACCTCTTACAACTTAAATGACTATTGGTTCCATTATAGGCTAGGGCCGGTTGCACAAACAAAAATCGACGAGCCATGAGAATGTAAATAAATCGACAACCAACTGTCCTCTAATCTTTGCCGATTTAGAAGATGCCAGGCGCAGTGTTTATGAAAAAGCCAATAAGAGCGTAGATAATCGGCTGATATTATCTAAATGTTAACAAGTCGTTTAACAAGTCTTTTTTATGTTAACTACAGCCGTAAAATTCTTAAATGATACAAATGGCCATTGACAATTTGCATGTCATTTGGCCACGTGTGAACAATCTTTTTTATTTTTAGTATTGCATTTTTCGGAAAAACAAATTTCTTGATTATTTGTGTTATGCTAGCAGAACTGCGAGTTATTTCAGTCAAAAATGATTAGAAAGAAGTGGTGAATTTATTAAACCACCATTGTACGCAAAAAATACTCAGAAGCGGAAAGTCAAGGATCAAAATTCAGAACAAAATTTGAAAACCCTCTGTTCTTTGATTTATTTAAATTTCATTTGCACTGTACTTGAAGGTATTACATAGGTAGAAGTATTATACCTATCTGCTAAAATAGTCAAAAAAATTTATAGATATACCTACATTAATACATAATATTTGTATTAGTACTTTACTATATCGAATATTTTAGCATATTTTCGTATTAATGAGGTCATGAAAACTACTGATTACCCATCAACCGTAATAAATATTGCAAATAAACTTTTTTTTATTAAAATTACAAATTTTTAACAATTTTAACTACGTGATTAGAAGTCTCCCATAAGGTACGGTCTGAGCAGAAAGAATCCGGAAATTTTGGTCGCTTGCGCAGATGCTTTCTCTCGGTTGGGAACATGCTCTCTGCATTGTCCCAAGTGAGAGAAAGTATCTGCGCAAACAACGAAAATTTCCGGATTCTTTTTGCTCAGACATACCTACGACCATAATGCTAAAACCAGGATGATTACCGACATGGCTTGCTGTGCAAGACAAATAGCTACACTTTCAGTAGACTAGTAAAAATGTTCAATTTATAATAATTGTAAACCAAATAAACAGTCTATTCTTAATGATTAGTTCCACCTTTGTTTTTTTCTAATTAAATCCCTATCAAAAGATTCCTGTAAGTGACTATCGCTTGTTAAATACCTGGGATCCGATTTGGGAGGTTCTCATATAATTAACAACTTTTTTTAATAAAAGAACGAAAGAGAAAGAACCTTCTTTTAAACCCAGTATCTACTTATAGGTTCATACTAGCAGAATATAGTACTGCCTAGTTTGCAGGACAATTTTCTACAGTTTTGTACAACAAAGCAATAACGATAATCACCTTTATCGCCATTTTATTTATTACCAATAGTATCTTCTAACATTAGCGGATGTGCTGTATCAAAACTGTCATACCCATTTCATAGTGAAAAAACTTTTAATCGGTATGAGTAATTAAGAAAAATTAAAAATATTAATTAACAGTTGTAGAAGCTAAAGAAGAAGTTAAAATCCGTTGTTCGAAGGGTATGTCGCCGCCCAGAAAAATAAACTTACGAAGAAGAGTTAACTAATGAAACCACATAAACTGGGCAAAAACCGCAAATCCCTATCGAAATGATTCATTGTTAGGTGGGTTGTTAGTGGCAGTATCAATTACTTGACATGGAAGCGTCCCAGATGCTGGATGAAGTGTCTCTCTAAATCAAAAGGACCTTGGTGGAGTACCGTCACAAGCAAGGTCAGTCACGTCTTAAGTGTGCACTAACAAAAAAAAAAACATGTGACAAATGTTTTCGGTCAACCAGTAACGCGGTTCAGAAATCTAATTAAATCTATTTGGACCGTTAATAAAGAAGAAATAATAAGTAAGAATGAAAGTAGATGTCAAAATAACGTAATAAAACTATATAATAAAAAGGTAAATAATTAATTAAAAGTAAATCATTTCGTTAATAATAGGTACTTGGTTCATTATGTAATAGCAATATCGATGAATGGACATACTATTAGATAATGGCGATAACTAAAGCTAATAAAATAAAAAAAGTATGTACCATTGTACTCACCACAGACCACTCGGTCAAATGGGCTCATCCAGTCTGAAAAACAACAAATTAATTATTTAACATAATTACGCCATAACAATTAAACAGATGCCAATGATAGTCCGGAACAAATGGCTGCAATCTCCAAAAGAAATCTCAATTGCGGGTTATGAAATTGTGGCTGCACTGAAGGTGCACTTTTATGACTAGGTTTATTGTTATTGCCCACTAAGTGGCCATTAAACGCATGTTTTATTAGTATTTTTAGGAGTGATCGGATTCTTCAAATTCAAAGAGGGAGTAACGGCTTGATTAAGCAACGGTTGCCGTCGGCCGGTTGAGATCCAAGTTGTAAAAAGATTTAACGATTATTTGGTAATTTGTTGGTAGTTGCGGTTATGTTGAGAGCAGACGCGGGGGTGCCATAATCATTATTAGGTAGTAATGGGCTGGGTCAGAAGCGTGATGATTGCGGCGGTTGACACTTTTACGAGGGAATGGTTGTAAAGTTACCTGTGATTGACATCCATGGGTATCTGGGTATGTCCGGGATGGGTTGTCCGCCGGGCGCTGTCGGTTGGGAGCATGAATTGAGCGGGTCGACGACGGCGCTGGCGGCCTGATGGTAGAATTGCGCTGCTACCGCCATGGAGGCGGAGGCGGCGCTGACGGAGCTGGCGGCGGAAACGGCGGCTCCATTTTGATGGTGATGGCCGAGGGTGTAATTGACCATGGAGTCCGTTGGCGCCACGTTGCCGGCCAGGCCGGCCGTGTACCTGCACGATTTGTCGGCGGCGGCGTCAACGGCCGCGGCGGCAGCGAGGGCGGCGGTGCTGGCGCTCGAGGAGAAGGCCCCCGGGACCATGCTGCCGGAAGCGGCGGCCGCTCCGAAGGCTACAGCGGCCGCTGCCTGCTGCTGATGGTGGTGGTGGGCGGCGGCGGTGGCAGCGGACACGTAGGGGTACATCCTGGAGGCGGGCGACGTCGAGGACGCGCTGCTGCTGGAATGCTGGGGAGAAGAGCCGCTTGGTGACCCGGAGGAACTATAATTGACGACGGAGGCGAGGCTGGCTTCGATCGAGGAGGTCGCGGCAGGACTTTGAAACAGCTGTTGGTGATGGAACTGTTGATGGTACTTTGGTAGCATGCTATCAATAATGAATTTGGAACTCATTGCTGGATACATGCAAGGTCCCGATCACTGCACCACGCACTGGTTGTCATAGTCCATATGATTATCACCGCACACGCTTTACGACCGCGCACTTAAAAGCTATTTGAACGGCGTCGTTTAACCCTATAGCAGAGAATTTCTTACGCGTCCTTCTCCTCTACTTCTTCGAATCCTTTATGACCCATGTATGTTCAGTCTATAGCCCTCTATGCCTTATCCACGGTACTAGAGCGGTAATGGCGCCCCTCCACGACCGCGCCAATCCGAGCAGGTGCGGCCCCGGCCAATAGGGGCCAGACTTGGGCTGAAGCCGTTCGATGCAAACCGAACTTCACTACAGCAATGCACGCAAACGCTCGCTGTTCGCTCTTCTTGTTGATTCCGGCCCACCGAGGAATCCGACATCTCGTTATGTATACGTTTCACACCATTTTCACTATTCAACCCAATAACCGCCTCCGCAAAGCAGCCTTACATAATTTTTATCGCCGACGGTTCGACGGAGGAAACAGCGGTGGCGGCGAAAGCCGAATTCACAATTTCGAATTCATGTTGGTCGACTACTGACAAAGTAGTGCCATCTATGGCGAAGCCGACGAATTGCCGCGGTTTTATATTCGAACATGACCAAACCCCCCTTACTTTGCAGCACTGCTGGATGCTGACCTTACGCTACTATTTTATCTGAACAGCCTTGTATTATCGTCACGCATTCCATGTTTACTCCAAGCAAATTGCACATTACGAGATCTACGACACCTAATCCTTCAAAATCTCAGGCACAGCCTGCGGAGCCGCGCAAAGAACGGGGCGCTTAGAACGGAAAGCTTACCTTGACTGGAGACCGTTTACCTGAAACAGAAATCATTGCTATAATTAACATTAGTTTCATTAGCACCTAACACTTCATGCAATTTGTTTTAATAATGTAGGTAGTTTTAATTAATGGTGTTTGACTGTTTAAGAATTTCTCCACCTTCATAAACAAATTCGCAAAAAATTTTTGCCTATAAAGATCGATATTAACCCTTGATTTAAAGAAGGTTCATGTGGAGAAGTCACTTGGGTTTCTAATGTAAAACTGTTGTTTTATACTTATGTAGATAGATTTTTACGGATTTTTATTTAACGAGATATAAGTATTATGGCAAAACAGTGGCGTATCATTTTTTTTTCATTAATAGATCTTCTTTAAAAACTAACTTTTAAAATATAAAACTTAACAATATTAAATATTAATAATAATTAATAATTAAGTATTCATTATTCAATTGAATCCAATTTTCTCTTTTGTAAAAAATTCTTGTTTCTTGTCTCGTTCTATAGGTACCTACCCTTCGTTACTTTCAAAAATGCTATCATCAAAAAACAAGTTGTTCCCAAACATACTTTTTCTTCAACCTTATACTAAAACATCAATTAGCTTTTACAAATTTTACATCTGTGTTGACTTCAATTCATACAGTTAATAAACTCTTAACGCTTATGTAGACATCCAAAAGTTTTTACTTGCTTTAGCACTTCCACTAGTCTGCAGTTTTGTCTCCTTAATACCTACCTACTGCAATTTCCTTCATCTTTTTAGTATAGGTCCATTCCATTCTATATTTCTTTATTATGCTCTTGTTGTCTTGCATGCTCGTCTTCTTCTTTATTGATTTCATATTTTGTCCAAAATTTTGTTACTTTCTTCTTTTTCTTGCGCATTTACCATTTAACCTTTATCTCACCGGTTTGTTTGTTAGATATATTATCCTCAATTCACACTCATCACAAGATCCATCCCCAAGTTTTTCCCAAGAAAAAAACAGACTAATAATTAGTAACTGTATAATTATAATATTTATTCTTATCTCAATTTGAACTTAACTAGCCCCAACGCCTGCCTGAATTATTAGCTTTGGTTTACTAACTTTTGATTTACTTACGTGTGTCAGATTCAAAATTTAAGTTGTTTATAATCGTCTTTTAAACTAACTAAATGAAAAACAATAAAACATCAGGAAAAAAAGTAGCAACTTTTTCTGTCATTATCTTTCTCTTCCACATTCATTCCTTGTATTTTCTTCCTTCTTCCTGCATATTTTGGTTTTCTTGGTTTCTTGCCTAAACCAATACTTTTCCTCATTTTTTCACCTTTTCTAGTCCCATGGAATATTACTTACGTTGTTAGGATCATTATCTTTTATCTTACCATCTATTCTTTTTACAACTGCGGCCACTTTGTCTAACTCCTTTGCATCTTTCAAAAATTTTACTTTTGATTGTGTTCTTAGTATGTATCACCTTGAAGGTGCGTTATCTAGGATTACTGTAGAGTACTGTAGATTACTGGAAAATGGCTTAAAAAATTCTATGTCATTTAGTTTTCAACTTCTGCCCCTTTAAGGAAGGCACAATTAAAGTTTAAATTTAGGGGTACCGACGGTTATTTCAAATCGAAAGAAATTATTTGAAGTACCTATCTATAGTGCTTATAGTTTCTAAATTGAGCGGGAAATTTTTTTTTTAGCAATTTTGCAGTACTCTACACTAATTCTAGATAACGCACTTTTAAGGTAGTGCGGATCTTTGGTGCCACTCTGTATATGGATGTAAAGTAAAATAATAAAATTAAAAGATTGGCAACCTTGAATAAAAAAAATGAGAAGGTTTAGATAGAAGAGATTTAAGAAAAAGTTATAGAGATAGTGAAGTGCAGAAAACTTTGTCATCTTTAACAAGTCACATCGTATGATTAACTATACCTAATATAATACATACTACTTATATGTATATACAAAAAGTGTTGTCATCAGCTAAAATCTTTTCAGTTCCGCTCTTCCTCAGAATCTGTCATCTGGATCAGAAAGCAGAAAAACTATACACAGTATAACTATAGCCGTCTTGTAATTAGTGATAGTGTGAAGTGATACTACTAGGTACATATTACTAAAATCATACGTCATTGCTAACTTACCAAAAAAAAAAAAATTCTTTCAGTAGTCTGCTTGCTAGCTTTATTTCATCTTACATTACCTTCAGCCATTGTTTAATTTTTATACAATACAGACTTTGTATGAATGAAGCATTTCGAGATTAATAAAACCCATTTCTGTCGGATATTGAACTATTTACCAAAATATATAAAAATTTCATACACTGCTGGGATATAGAGCTAAAGTTCGAATAATGTAGATCCCAACCTGTCAATAACAGAAGTTAAGCAAACTGATTGACAGATCAGTTTCTACATTATGCAAACTCTATTATAGTAGAGATACAAATAACTAGTGCTAGTAATGCTGAACGCACTGAAGTCATAAAAGAGAAATAAGTAAGTAGATGTATTTGTATATGAAATTGGGTAACGAGTGTTGCTTCTCATATTTTATCTGCCTGAGCATGATCGTCGTCGGTGTCGATGTCATTAGGCCAAATCGCAATTTTATTATGCTTAGCAATTCATTTATATACACACATAAAAGAGAGCACGGTATTTCGTATCATTATGACATTCACTGATCATAAAATAAGGCTACCACCTCGCTTTTCTCATTGCCCGCTTCCGAGATAAAATCTGGGCGAAGGCGGCTCTGAAAGATGTCATAAAACTGTAAATGACCGTTTTGTGGTTATTTTACTAAGTACGGTGTCATCCACAGCCCCATCGCGTCCGTCATTTGGTGTCTGGCTCTGACGGATCCTCGCAATCGTGACAATGTGTGCTCTGGCATTCTCTCCTGGCCTGCTTGCCATGCGTACAAGACAGACGATATAGCCCCAACTGTCATCGCACAACACAGTATTATCATAAACACGAGACAAAATGGGGATGATAAATTACCGGCACGAACTTGCTTTGCCCCCACTTGAGGCCGTTTAACGCACCTTCGATTGATGTAGGGAACCCCGTCGACTTCCTGTCACACTCGGTGTTTTTCTTTTATTTTTGACGATAGTATGGCAAAAGTAGTTTTTTCATCAATCACCAAGATCAGTTTTAAATTTATAGTCAATTTTACAACTATTAGGGAAAAGAAGACAATGTAGATGATGCCTGTGACAAAAGTACCAACTTCCACTTGCTTTTTTTACTAAATAAAGACTTGCATCTAGATATAAGCCTGTAAACATCAGGAAAATCTAATC
The DNA here is from genome assembly GCA_951805265.1 of Schizotus pectinicornis. Taxonomy (NCBI): domain Eukaryota; kingdom Metazoa; phylum Arthropoda; class Insecta; order Coleoptera; family Pyrochroidae; genus Schizotus; species Schizotus pectinicornis. The sequence continues at coordinate 25,205,149 of OX638202.1, forward strand.
AAGGACAGGACAAAAAACTTCCAACGAGAGATAATACGTATTTCAGAGATATGAGGATAGAACTAGCAGAAGTACTAAAGTACTAAAAATATTTTGAAGATCGACTATTACCATCGTCAAATGTGGTGTTTGACATCCTTTTATCTCAATGATAGTAACTTTGAACTTTTTAACGCATTCTGTAAGTACATGTTTTAAACTTTTTATACTCTCTGTAGAACTTAGTATCTTAGTAATCATTGAGGTTCTGCTGTTATACCTAAATCTTCAAATCTCAGTAATGCTTATAATGAAATCGTAGGTGGGAGTGCGCAGTAGATTAAATTGTAAAGAAGATCCTCTCCGCGCTTCATAATATGTAATTGTTCTTCTACTTCAGATTAATCCACTAATCAGAGTTTAAACCTAACTATGTATGTAGGAGTACATAACGACCGCCAAATCACTTGTAGGTCTCCTACACATCTATCTTTATTAGCATGAATAAACACTTACAATATTTATTATATTTGACAGCAAATAAACAATTATTTGCCAACTTTTGTAGGTACTATCGAAATAGAAGAAGACAGACATCGAATAAAAGAAAACAGAACTACATCAACTCCATTAGTTAAGTTGTCGATTGCACAACTAAACTCTATTCCAGCAGTTTCTCTGTGTTGACTTACACTTACTTATTGAGCTTTGAAATTTTTTGACGATCATCCTTCTTTAGGCCTTCGCCCAACTGTTCAATATAGACGACATTAAAATATATGTGCATTAGAAACGAAATTGATAGGTCAAAAAAGTTTATGGCAAGATATTATTACACAAATGTCATGTTAAATAATCGTTAAAACGTTGCGAAATTTTCGAATATCTTATTTTACATAAGGAGTCATAAAGTACGCACCTGTTTTGTCAAATCAATATTATATTTTCCTGTCGGGATTTTTTATGCTTAACTATAAATCATATTTTATGGGGCAAACTGTTTTAGAAACTTACGTGTAACAATAATAATAATACCTATGTCTTAATTAACAATTTGTTATTACCAGATTTATCTCTCATAACGCCATTAACTAAATTAAAATTTCATAATTACCTACATACTTACAATGCAACTGCAACTTTAATTTTTCAATTTTTCTTAATGCTAAAAAAATTGTGCTAGAAAATTGGAGAATTGTTTTTTTGTCAAGTTTCACCTGCTTTCGAAAGCCATGAGAAAAACCATAGGTGCCTAAGAGCTCCGATATTTTCCTCTATTATTGGAGATCTTACAAACCTTGGAAGTAAAAATTTCTGCTTATAAATTTCCATCTCATAAATATGTAAGTGCTCCAACCTACTTGGCGATATAGTTGATTTTGAAACGATAAAAATGAATCAAGACTCGAAGTTCGGCGAGCTTCAATAGGAAAGTGCAGCGTTCTGGCGCCTAGAGCCTCGAAGCTTGACGTGACGACGCTGTGAAGACTGTGACCCTTCGTCGAGCTTATAGGTCGTTATGCACACTGGACTCTGCAGAGCCGATGATGGTCTGATAGTGATCTACGATGGCCTCTGTCAAACACACACGCTTACGATGTCAGAAATATTTCCTGACCGTTTGGGCGCTCGTTATCACTTCATCAATTCCTTAAATTAATGGTTTAGTTCACGGCCCGGCATCCCAGATAACACGATAAACGAATAGTGGAAGAATCCTCGCCATTCGAGCCGTTTTTGCGTTAAAAATTCCTTAATTTTATGCCAAGATTGTTCTCTTTACACGGCCATAAAACGGAGGAACGCAGACCTTAAATTCCCCAACACAAATGAAGGCTGATTGCCCTACAAGTTTGCACCTAGGTTGCCACAATATCCGCCAAAGCACAAAGCAATTTTTAAGTTTTTTAGCCACTTGCTTATAGCCGTCCTTTAATCGAAAATATACAGAAACTACTTGTGCAGATTAAATGCCTCTATCCTCAATTTCATGTTATAGGTATTATAGGTAGGTATATAGTTATTATTTTGAAGGGGGCCATCAAAATCTTCTAGATGGAATAGATAATTGGAACTAATGCCCTCTATGTTCCGATAGACACAATTTTTGTTGGACCTCTTGCCCCTGTCAAGGACTCTTCTTCAACCATCTAATTAATATCGTTCTCAGTCCCAGGTAAAATTGTTCAAGGATTTTGAATCAACTTTGGAATCATCTACAAATCCAGTTTTGATGCGGGTACACCGAATGTTAATTCTATATTGTCATAAATTTTTTGAGCTCGTCATGTGATTCATTTTATTAAAGTGGAGATACAAAAGATTTGACATGTTACATGCCCAAGGAAAAAAATTGCTAATATTCCTTATCGTCAAGTGGAGATTGTGGCGAGGCGGCCGGGGAAAAAAGTGGATTTTTGTGAAGTCCTGCAGCGGATCGTAAAACCCGTTTGATGTATTGCTGATGTTCTTTACCTTTACGTTGTTATATTGAAACGTCTCCGTGAATAGCGCAACATTTTCCTTAAATACTCCCAGCACTGGCGTGACCTCTAACATAATCTCAACCTAAGTTATGGTAATCTCAGTCGACAGGTTTTATATTCTCCTAAGAAACCTGATTTTCATTCAAATATTGCTGTGTTACCGCGCCGCCAAGTAATACCTTCAATCTCCTGGATTTATTTCAAATGCTATATCCGACATTTTACGAACAAAAAAACGCCGAGGAGAATTAAATTAAACGGCTCGGGTCGAACGGACCACGCCAGAAGATGAGCCGGACGTTCGAAATTTGGCGCTGATGCGGACCTGGCGGCGAATCTTGATAACATGCGTTCAATACTTTTGGGAACCGATTGCCGAGCACGACAGTCCTGGCGACATCTCTGCATTTTTGTCTGAAGCAGATAGGGGTGGGCATCGCGTAGAGCAGGGAGGATATAGTTTTCTATTTTTAGTACGCTCCCAGGGGTCGTAAAACCTGGAAGTGGAATAATCTGCTTTCGGACATGGAAAAACAATTTTAATGGCATCGAAGCGTCATAATTCAATTCCTGAAAATCTGATTTTATGCTACACGTTTTCCTCCTATATTATCGATAATCAGGTGAATTAATTTTAGTAACGGGTAACATTGAAGTAGGTAGTTCTTATCTGTTTTGTAGTTTTGAAATAAATTAACCTTTACACGTCTAATAAATCAATAGCAAGATAACAGGAACTTTAATCGATAGTTTGCCCATATCTTTGCTTGAACGTAACGTTCTAACTACAAAAAAAGGACATGACTAAAAAACATTACTAGCTTATACCTTAATTTGTTATTCAGATCATGTCATTAAGCAACTAGGTACATTTTAATTACAATTGCATATCGACAATGAGAATTATTATTGCGCAATGATTGAAAGTTATTATTCGCATGGTGTCTATGTTAACTAAATAATAAATAGTAGGTACTTTTAACTTATTTTGTACCTACCTATACAAGTGTTCACAAAACCCAAGAACCAAAAAGTTTTCTTCTAAGTTAACACTTTCTTTTACCGACCTAATTTCATCTTCATTCTTCTGTTTGACTCACATTTCTATGGTTGTTTAAATCTAATCCCATAATAAATATGTAACAAAAACCCTTATCAATTTGAAGAATCTGTTTATATTTGAGGATTAAATTTCTGAAGAGGTCCTATAGGGCAACTCTATTGTCTTGTGAATTTTAGGCGCCTCAACACTTTATTCTAATATTGATTCAATCAAGCTAAGAGATCATTGATTTATGACTATCAAAGGTATGCTTCCGGACTATTGAAAAATTTAACAAAATATAATTAATTCACGAATCCGTTACGTTATTGTTATCTTTTTGAGCACTACTTATCTTTCTGGTTAGATTTAAAATTAATGGTATAATAAAAAGAAAAATAATTTTTCTGAGAAATTCGAATGGTTTTAATTAAATATAAAATGTGCTCAACATAAACCCCTATGAGTGTAAATTTATCACTGAAGAAACTCATTTACGTTAACACGCAATTAGGGGGAAGAAGGCGTCCATAATAAAAAAAAAAATTAAAAAATGCCTTTTCGCATAACTCCGCATTTACACCACTTACCAATGTTCCAGCTTTTAGTTAATCACGCAATTTAACAATATGTACTATTAACATGTGTTGGTTAAACCAGTTGGTAAGTACTTTAACCCGGCCCTGCATGGACGCGGCTGTCTGTATTAAAAATGCATTTAATTTGTTCAGCTTGGGTAAGAGATTAAAAAACCGTGTTCATGAATTTCACTCACAGTTAATTCCGGGCCGTGTTCGTAAAACCCACACTTAGAGTTTGTTAACTCTGAGCAAGAGTCTGTAGGTACTTAATCAATCACAATTTATGCCGCACAAATCGGCCAAAAATATAATTTAACTAACTGATGAAATCACAGGGACTCGAGACAATTTAACACACGGAAATTTTAGATGCATCAGCTGGGATACCTTCTGGGCTGCCGACAAAATTTATGGATTGCCATAACAGCAAATGGGACCGCCAAGTATATAAAGTCAACCGCAATAACGCGTTTAGGTAGGTATATAAATAAATCGTTTCAATTAGTCATGGGCTTTATTTGAGGTAGGTATAACTGATGGTGTCTGTGTTGGGAATCATTGAATCGGAACCAATGAACTTGTATGTATATACGCCTCTTCACCATCTCCCTATTTACCTATACAGCGCAAGGGCAAAGACAAGGGGATGGTTCGATGATAATTCAAGTTGTTGCACTCAAGGTGTCAAGGAAATGGCTTTTATAACCAAAGTGGCAACGTTTTTTCGTGCCACGACTGTTACAACCGAAATCGAGAACCTCTCTCAGCTGTGATTTTAATTCAAAGTAGAAACGATCTTGAGAGAATAGAAACTACCAAAAGCTTCCTATAAAATTGGTTCTGGTCATAACAATTGGCTTCCTCTCAATTTTAACCTGGCGGAAAACGATAATTCACACTTGTTTAACGTAGTTGCCAATAGAAAGTGTTTGAGAACCTCTGGGGGAAAAGTATAAAGATAATTATGCAACGGTCCTGATTGACGCGATACTCTTTTTAGTTCTAACATCACTCAGGGTTTAATGGAACGCAACTATTTAAAAAAAGCTCCCGACTGTACAATGTTGGGACTAGGAAACTAGAAATTGGGTGCTAAATTTAGCGTAATTAAGTTTCTGCCAACGGTTGATGGGAAGCGCGAAATTGCATAATAACTTAATAATTTATTCGGGCAACAATTTGTAAAGTTGGGCAATGAAAAGATTTTTATTATAGTTTCAAGGCCGCCGAAGCCATTCAGTCTTTCAACTTGTAACAGTGGGATCCTCTAACAAGAAAATACAGTGGCCTCGTAAAAAAGGGTTATATGGGCATTACTGCCCTTGAGTCTTTAGTCAGCATAAAGAATAATGGTCTATTTTTACAGCTCACCTACAAGATTCAGATCGGCCTTCGGCCTCTTTCGGCGTTTCAGCAATTTTTCTACGGGTAACTCGAAAAAACTTCCTCGCTTCAGAAGTATTTCGTGGATAATTATCCGGGCAGTTAAAATAATTTATTCAATAAGAATGGGATTGTCGAAAGTTATTTATGTTTCGATGGGTTTTATGGTCGTGCCTAGTCGCGCTCCAGAGTAATAATCATTACTCGTATGGATGATTTCGGTGTCTCGTTGAGATTTAGAGTGTCCAGGGCACTGTTAAAAACACATTTCTGAGATAAGTTCGTCATTTTTCGTCACTGCTTCTCGTATCTTTATTACACTTTTTATTGGTTTAGTTTAAGCTCCTGAACTAATCGGTTCAAATCTGGATTGTTGTTGTCTAAACAACATTCAAATACAAAGCAAGAAAGTCGAAAGTTACGCAAATCTGATTCGTTTAATTGTTTACTATAAAACAACCGTTAATACCATATAATGACAAACCGAGAACCATTAAAAATTTTATTGCTCCAATAGGTATTTTACGGCTACAGAACTTGATCGGGTTCACCGAGCCACAGTCAAGTTACCCCAATTACTTGCTAAGGTAAACCAGAGATACAATGACGACGTAATTTATTTCAAATTAAGAAAAACTGACAGGCTGGTAGATTTTCTCTTACATAAATCATCAGCGTCATTAAAGCTTTACTTGACTTTATGTGCTGCCGCAAGATTGATGCGAAATGAACTAATTGAGACATAGTTCTAACGGCTACGTTAAGAAATTTACATATTATGCGTTAATGATGAATTGGGTAGAAGGTAAGTTCAGCATGATAAATATCGAACAGTCACGACTTGGGACATGAAAACCGTAAGGACAAGGTCGACCTCCGCATTAGACACAACTAATTCAATTGTGAATCTATTTTTCTGTATTTTTCCATTCAGAAAATCAGCAATAAATCCTTGACGCTGATTTATCTTTAATCTTCACTTCCCTGTTGCCTACTTGTGAAGAACAGAGAATGGAATTAGCTGGCACTTCTTATGTGACAAAATTAAAACTGATGATGGCCAAATTCAACTGTTTCCTGGGTGGTCGGTTGATGGTCCCCAAAAGTAGATTTTTGCGGAATTAAATTTCGCAAAATTTGTATCAATATGGGCAATTGTACTACTGTACAATGTACAATGTACTCATTGAAGTTGATAAATTATCTCCTTATAAGGACGCCGAGCTGCAGAATTATGTCTCACAAATGTGTCACGTTTGAAGCACGTTTCCTACAAATACTTGAATAAAAGCAGATATAAGAAGGCAAACAAGAAAACAATATGTTGATAGTATCATTAGTTGAAAAATATTAAATTGGCAAACCTACATAAACTTAGGAACTGTGAGTAGTGTTGTGCTTTTAAAATGATTCATACTACATGCTTTATTCGCATATAAATATAGAAATTTTCATGTTATTTTTAGATTTTGCGCTACGGGTTATAAAGTCAGTTACATATTGCAGCGTTAAAGAAGTTAATAAAAGCAATGGTAAATTTTTTGTTTAGGTGGTTAAACATTTAAACCAAGTTCTACATTGACGGAAGTTTTGAGTAATTACACAATAAAAACTTAAAATTATAAATCTTTTCAATAAGTGCAAGAACCATCGATGTGTCCACAACACCAATAGCCGTTGCTCCTAAATTTTGCCAAAAAAAATTATTTATGAGGTGATTTAATTTGTGCATGGAAACCAGTCAGTTTTCCTTTCAATTTGTGAATAACTATATTGTTAATTAACAAGTCAGACTAGTTGAGAATTATGATGGCTATTAATGTAAAGTAGGTATAGGTAGGTAATTTGCAATGCAGCGGCGCCGGCAGTCCTACCTATATATCATTGAACAAAAAATTAGTATCTAGCGAAATTCACGCTTCTTAACATGATAACCTATTAAAACGAACACCATACCGGTACAAGTTGAACTTAAAAAGTTATTACCACGATACCCTCGTAGATTGCGTAAGGAGCGCACAACGTTTCTGCTGTGAATAATTCCAAACGAATTTGAACCGTACCGTCCGGACTTCGCCCATCCGCAATATAGTGCAAGTGCACATCTCCAACTTGTACCAGCTGCAACTTACCCACGCTTATTCTTTGAAGTTTTGTGAAGCAGAAGCAGACCGTCATCAGGAACACAGTTAGTTTCAACAATAGCCCTAAGCACAAAGAGACAATGACATCAGGGCGTAGCCAGCCGGTTCTAGTTGGTCGATATCTCAACATGGCCGACGAACTTCTCTCTACCTACCCAACATGGAACCCGGGCCAAACCAAACCAAAACAAAAAACCAAACCAGTGTCACCGACTATTTGCGAGGATCGACCACGCAATCATAAATCGTCCCAAGTGCTTGCTGGTTTTTGTTTTTGTTGTTTGGTGTGCGTGCTCTTCACCGGATCCGGGAGCAGTTCAGGTTCGGCGTCGCGACGCTGCGGTTTGCCTGACGTTGAGGTAGGTCGAAAACAAACAAATGACAAATGCCCCAATCAAGCTCGGCCTGATCGAGGAGAGCAAAAACTAAGATCTACCTGGCTGGCCTAATCTACCTACTTATTAGAATTAGTAAATTACTGCGGCGATGTTGGGTAATATTTCATTGGTAGATTCGTTAAGTTTGCTAATTTCGTATTAGCCCGAACTTTTCAGATATCGACTTCTAGTTATGAATCCAGTAAGCAGTTTTTTCTCGTCCGGGCATCCGCCTTTCAATGATATAAACGAAACGCAAAAAAGCTGAAGTTCCATAAGCAAGTGGGCAATGGTAAAAAAGAAGCAACTGGCTATAAATTAAAATCTATCTTCCTCTTCACGTTACTAAAGAAATTATTTGCAGCCTTAATAATTAATTACCTGCAAATCATAATTCTTTAGACTTCATCCGCTAGCAAAACAGTAGAAGAATACAATTACGTAACAACACTTGCGTAATTATTGAAATAAATAAGGCGTATATCACTAGTACCACAAGTAAGCGTGCATTACTCACGAGTGTTTATGACTTCACACACGGCAACTCACCTACCTATACATTATGTACTATGTTGTGATTACTACAAAAGTCATGATGTGGTAACATGCACAGATTTGCTTTTTTAATCAGAATATTATTTATTTAATACCTGCAGGCACTTGGATAGAAAAATAAAACATAACGGAAAACTGAATGTATAACAATGAAAGGTGGACCAACAGAAAATTTTCCTATGGGAGTTGTTGTAATTATTAGAATGGCTTCACACACACTACCATCGAATTAGAAACCGTTGTAGATAAATCATATCGTTATCTTGTCTGTCTCAAAAGACCGGCATTCAACGTCTGTGGTTATGGCTTATGTATTTGTTTGAATATTCAGGCAAACAATATCCAGGAGGCAAGCTTTTATTTGAGCCATTATTTATTTTTTGTTTTTTCAATCTTGTTTCTTCTGGCTTAGAAAGTTAATACTTTCTGTTGTCTTATCTAGGCGCAAATTAGATTGTGTAGTCACTCTTGCCATTTACACATATGTATACTTACATGTTTAGTTTCTGTCAGCTTCGACTAGTTTAATTGCATTTTTTCAAAAAGTTTTATCAGCTTAATAACAATAATTATTACAGATTTGAACAAGAAATTAAAAAAAAGATACCTCAAGTCCTTCGCTACAGAGATACAGAAGCTGCATGACCCTACTTCAGTTTTGAAATAAAGCAGTCGAAGACAAAAACAAAATTGCCATTAAAGGTTGAAGTTTCAAAAAATCAGTTGACTACGTAAATTACTTCAGCTAATTAACTAATTAGTGTATAATGCAAAGTCACCATCATCTCTAAACACCATGGTTCCATGTATTTTCTAAATCGCTCTGCATGTGATGAACGTTTGCACTCTTATTACATCCCATCATGTTTGGCAATCTTCTCAGCAACTTGCAATCTCCAGCAAACTATATTTTACAGTAATCTGATTTATTAAAGTCACCTTATAATTATCAACATTTTCTAAACATTCTAAATGATCTCTAAAAGTTTTGTCACCATTTAATTTGTAACTTTTAAAATACAATAACTAATGATAAACCTTAAGAAAATTTAAATTAACAGTCTCAGATATTTACCAAAATGCGGATTTTCTAATTTTTTGCTAATCTGGAAACGCACAGGGGTGCATTAATAGGCAACTTTACACTTGATGATAACGTGGAGAACCTGGTCTATTCGCGCCTCCCCTGCACATTTTCCGCTTCCTTGACTATATCTATAGGTATTGCCTCCAGATAACATTTGCGCAAATCTGAATTCTGGCTGGCAAGCTAATGGACTTTTTGCTAATAGTGTATGTTGTGGTTGCGGAAGCCAACAACTGATGTGGATCTGGAGGAAGCGTTAACGACCCCGAATTGATTTATGATGCGATTTTGGTTGATGGACACCCTTTCCTTCCAAACAACTTACGTCATGCACTTCCTTAAAGTTTTACCACCCGCACACATAATAAAACGCAACAGTGAGGGATGCTGCCCTGTCTCGAAGCACAAAAAGCCGTTGCCGGCTGTAAACATCAAGAAGTGCCCAACTAGTAAAAAAGGGTTGACCCACAATTGAGAGTATCCTTGTAATTTATACATAATTTACGGCTTCTGGTTAAAGAAATGACGGCACTAAACCATATCCAAAGGGTAAAATAAAGCACCCAAAATTTTATTGCCGGCCGGCATCCAAGAGTTTCGTTCTTTTTTTTGTGTGAATTTCGCTGGCGATTTCGTAATTTATGAGGCGGCTTCCACGATAACTGTCCTGCCTTTCGAGGGAATTTAAAGCGCAATTATACTTACTGATTAAGTACGTTAGTATATAGGTTTTATGGGGCGGAATTGCAAATTAATTGCGTGCTTATTAAAAATAATTGAGTTGAGGCGAGCACGCAAGAGAAGATATAGTGGTGGCAGTATTTCCTGATCCGCTTCGCGGCTACTCGCAGGAAATTAAATGCGGGTCCATTTTATCGGCCTGCGGAGGATTCCAAGTGCATTGGGCTCCACAAAAACACGCCAATGGCTCTGATCGCTTCACGCACCTTACGTAAATTAATTATTTCGCCCATTTCGCCGAAGGGCTCCTGGCCCCAAACGGAACCGGCTCCGCTCGGCTCCGGCGCCAAATAAATTGATCGGCCAGAACGAACGAACGAACTTTTGAACCGAGACACTTATATCGAGTTTAGATACATCAAATTTATCCACGTTTTAAAAGCTATTCAACGCTGCAAAAATGAAAAATCTACGCCTTATGATAAGAAAGTTGAAATTTTTGATTTTGGTCGATTTTGACGAACATTTTGAATCTAAACCTTCAAATGGTCATATCTTCAAAAGTACGACTTGCACGTGGAAACTACCAGCAGATTCGTGTTCAGCGGTCAGAAATCTACCAGAATAAGTCATAAAATCGATGTCAAAAATTTCAATATTTTCGACTTTTTTTTTCTACCCCAATCGATAGAAATTCGAAAAATTTCTAAAATCGACATCGTTGCTGCAAGGACCCGGAAATTGACGTTTTATTGTGTAATCGAGCTCCCTAAAATCAAATCTGAACTCAATTTAGCTCTAGAATCGACAGTTTTTTTGTAAATTTTCAAAAACCACAAAATGTCAATTTTTCTCAATTTTCCAACTCTTGTAACTTTTGAACCAAGACACTTATATCGAGTCCAGATACATCAAATTTATCCACGTTTTAAAGACCATTCAATGCTGCCAAAATAAAATATCTACGCCTTATAATAAGAAAGTTGAAATTTTTGATTTTGGTCGATTTTGACGAACATTTTGAATCAAAACCTTCAAATGGTCATATCTTCAAAAGTACGACTTGCACGTGGAAACTACCAGCAGATTCGTGTTCAGCGGTCAGAAATCTACCAGAATAAGTCATAAAATCAATGTAAAAAATTTCAATATTTTCGACTTTTTTTTTCTACCCCAATCGATAGAAATTCCAAAAATTTCTAAAATCGACATCGTTGCTGCAAGGACTCGGAAATTGACGTTTTATTGTGTAATCGACCTCTCTGAAATCAAATCTGAACTCAATTTAGCTCTATAATCGACAGTTTTTTTGTAAATTTTCAAAAACCACAATATGTCAATTTTTCTTATTTTTCGAACTCTTGTAACTTTTGAACCAAGACACTTATATCAAGTCCAGATACATCACATTTATCCACGTTTCAAAGGCCATCCAATGCTGCCAAAATAAAAAATCTATGCCTTATAATAAGAAAGTTGAAATTTTTGATTTTGGTCGATTTTGACGAACATTTTGAATCAAAACTTTCAAATGGTCATATCTTCAAAAGTACGACTTGCACGTGGAAACTACCAGCAGATTCGTGTTCAGCGGTCCGAAATCTACCAGAATAAGTCATAAAATCGATGTCAAAAATTTCAATATTTTCGACTTTTTTTTTCTACCCCAATCGATAGAAATTCGAAAAATTTCTAAAATCGACATCGTTGCTGCAAGGACTCGGAAATTGACGTTTTATTGTGTAATCCACCTCTCTGAAATCAAATCTGAACTCAATTTAGCTCTAGAATTGACAGTTTTTTTGTAAATTTTCAAAAACCACAAAATGTCAATTTTTCTCAATTTTCCAACTCTTGTAATTTTTGAACCAAGACACTTATATTGAGTCCAGATACATCACAATTATCCACGTTTCAAAGGCCATCCAATGCTGCCAAAATAAAAAATCTATGCCTTATAATAAGAAAGTTGAAATTTTCGATTTTGGTCGATTTTGACAAAAATTTTGAATCAAAACCTTCAAATGGTCATATCTTCAAAAGTACGACTTGCACGTAGAAACTACCGACAGATTCGTGTTAAGCGGTTCGAAATCTACCAGATTTAGTCATAAAATCGATGTCAAAAATTTCAATATTTTCGACTTTTTTTTTTCTACCTACCCCAATCGATAGAAATTCGAAAAATTTCTAAAATCGACATTGTTCCTGCAAGGGCCTGGAAATTGACGTTTTATTGTGTAATCGACCTTCCTGAAATCAAATCTGAACTCAATTTAGCTCTAGAATCGACAGTTTTTTTTTTTAATTTTCAAACCACAAAATGTCAATTTTTCTTATTTTTTAAACTCTTGTAACTTTTGAACTAAGACACTTATATCGAGTCAAGATACATCAAATTTATCCACGTTTATCTAGGCCTTATAATAAGAAAGTTGAAACGCTACAATATTTTTCTTTTGTTTTTTGCTAAAAAATTTACAAACGTACGTCACTGGATGAAAAAAAACGAAAACTGCGTCATTATTTTTGAACTACTCAAGTAATTTGTAAGAATTTATACACTTCTTTGAAGTTTTCGAATAAAATGCTAAAGTTGATAATGATTCACTGTGTGACATCTGAAGTTAGATGAGATAAATATCTAACGTTTCTTATGTTACATTGCCATCTCCATCTAACAGCCTTTGCAACCACTTCATAAATAGCGCATTTATGGTGTAGGTATTTATTAATTCCACATCTCCGGTGATGTTGGGACTTGGTTAACCTAGGCATGTTAATTCCGGCCGAAGGAAAGGTTTGTGGGGGATGCTACCTGTTTAACAGCGCGTAGGCGGCGATGCCAAGAACGTAATTTTGATAAAATTATCTATTTACGCAACAAAGAGCGTCACATTTTCAGCAAGTAGTAGCGCAATAATGCCGTAAATGTTCTCAAAACCCATACAGTTTTATTGGGCCACAAACCAAACTATTCTCCTGGAGTGATGCACGCCGACCTTGGTGACGGCGGCCCCGTTTATTGAAGGAAGGGTTTACGGTTAAAAAATAACATAAATTGGTGCTAGCGACCTAACCCTTCTAAATCACAATAAAACTTCGCCTTGCAACACAGAGGTGCACGATTCGAGGACAAGCGGGCAATTTATTTTATAGCAGGTGCAATTTTCCGGCCAAAAAACGCAGTTGTTGCTAGATCCGCAAAGAGAGTTGTTCGCGAATACCTGGCGAGTGATGTTGTCCATCAGATTGCAGGGTTAACGTGTTTGCACCTCTAGTTGTTATTATGATTGAAGTTGAAAAGTGCGGATAAAATTACGGCTCTTGAAGCACTCCATTTGCGCCGATCAAATTGAAGAGGGTGAAGTTTAGTTTGTTTTTCATAGTTTCCCGGACGATGAAACTTCGTAGACGTCTTTACAAGAAAAGTTGGTTCGCGTTACACGGTTCTGCGTTAGCTAAATTTAATTAGACGACAATTTTGTGACAGCAAACAAAACTCTTCCGCCATAATTATAATTGTAATCGGGTTGGTGTTGGTGGATATTCTAATGCGGTGGGGGATGGAAATTTCAAAAGAATTGCCTCAAAGTTGCTGAACGCGGTGCTGGAGCGAGCGGGTGTTTTGTAAATTTATGCAATAAATACCGTAAATCTGAAGCATGTGGATTCAATGCCTCGATAGCGGGCTTCTTAGGAACTGTACTGAGCAAATTGGATAATATATTCAAGTAATATTTCTTATTAGTCAAGGGCAGCTGTGCACGCAGACTGTTACATTGTAAGACAAAACTGAGCAATCTACTTCAGCTAATTTATAGCGTGGAACATTACACCCAGTACTTTTGATAGTATTTGCCATTTTAATATGGAGCTAAATCCGCACCTATAGGTGATTACGGTTACTCGTTTGATGGGTGAAATGGTTTAATAAATCAGACGAATTGGAATGCTGAGATTTTGCTGCCTAGGGAGAACGGAATTTCAGTCCTTGCAACAAGGACATCATAGTTCACGTATTTTACACACAAATAGTTTTCATCTAAGTAGATGTACAATTTCAGACTGTAAAATAAAATTTTGTTCGGGGTTAAGTTTATGTCTTTAAAGAACAAATATACAGGAAATTGTCGCTAGGAAATGTGATGCGGAATTTGTTTATCGATCCAAAAAATGTTCAAATAACTTATGTATCTAACCCATCTCTTGATACCGCTGGTAACTGGTAAGAAAATTATCTCCTAGTTAACTTCTCGTAAAACGATGCAGAATTTGAGTATAATTTATTTTAAACCTTGCTCGTTAAAATTTAAAGAAAGGGATGACATCTAAATGCAGAGGTGTTTTTGTTAATTACTTAATTACTAAACTATTTTTGTAAAAATTTTTAGATGAGAAAGTTCATCGCGATAAGTGATGTTATAAACAAAATTAAAATTTAGCGGTTTCTTTCCGATGGGAATTGAAGGTTTTGTATTTAGTATTGATGTCCGATTGCGAAACCTATCACCAAGACATCCCTGAACAATAAGAGATTATTATTTTAAAATTTGAGAAAACATTAACATTATTGATGATAAATTAATATGATGAATGACGTTAATTAATAAAAAATCGAGAGACAAGACAACCATTCTCAAAATCTCTGGTTAAAATAAGTTGTGATAAATTGCAAGGATTTATGATGAATACGTGATGAAAAGTAAACAAAGCTGCTTGTCTTGGTAATAAAAATGGTAGAAAAGTTGAGAAAAAATTATTAGATTGGTCGATTGCTTTATTATTGTAAATTTCTATGAAAACATGCAGCAATCAATCACTGCTTAAAAGTGAGAAAAAGCATAATCATAACGCCCGCATTTTATTTACTAAAATAAGTAATTAATAAAAACACCATTCAAAAAGTGAAAGTAGGTATAGTTTTTGCCACGTGCTTATGCGTCTTGATTTGCACTTATAAAAGATCCCTTTTGCTGTTATAGCTTCAGATGAAAATTTATAGATCCTGCTACTTTAATTTGCTTGCAAATCCAAATGAACCACAGTCAGTTTGCGACATGGTCGATCTTAATGCCATCTGCAAATCGATTTTTTAATTGAACTTAATGAAGGCAGGTAATAATCAACATAGATAATCTGATGATAATATAATTAAATAATTTAATAGGCGGCGATCACGGCGGATTGTTCATTTGCGGTAATTGGTACCCTACTAAGTAAAGCAACGGTAATCCTTACATTGGGTGGTCTCCGTAGGTTCTTGCTTTTGCTGTAAACATTTTTATTACCTAGATATTACATATTTCATTGCTTACCTATACTTTTATAATATATTTATTAATTGACACGTCGTAATAATTAGTGGAGTTATAGAAGGGAGTGAGAAAACATAATTTTTGAACCTTAAATAAGTCGTTAACACAAAACAAAATTTAACTATGTTAGGGCACTTCCGCTTGATTATTTTGTGTAAAGTCCACTTTTCTCTTTGAAGTATCGACTTAAATTAACTTTCTATGTTACATGACTTGATCGATAATTTATCCGCATTTATTCGATAATCTTGCCTCATACAATCGCTTGAGATTAATTATTGATGTCGTTTCAAGTGGCATTAGACACATTTTTATGGATATTCGAACATGATTCAAAATGAAGGCGATACCGCTAACAGCTTTTTTTACATAAAAAACTAATTTAACACCCAAAAAATAGCGGGTCTCAAGTCCAACCACAACATTTGTCATCGTTTAAGATGTAATTTTTGTATAATTAAACAACCATTGTGGTTTATTAGCTTGAGAAAAACTACGATGTGTTAAGTGCGGTTTGATTTGTAATTTGCCCCATTAATCTACGCAACTAACTTGTTTAATGGTTGCTAAATGGTAACTCAACATAAAGAATAACAAAAAATAAATCATTCGCACGTCCACATGTGTAGGTTTTATGAAATGTTGTGATTATTTTTTTTTACTAATTCTGCAAACCGGTAAATCAAGTCGAAAAAACCCACACTACTGAATCGAGGGAAAAGACGAAAAACGTATTAGATTAGTAGATAGATGACGGGGGGCGAAACACGTGGCAGGTTGCTTTTAGGCAATTTTTGCAACCGCAGTGATATCTACATAGCTATTAAGCTTTGTAGGTACCACGGTTTACGGTACACGGTTCACAATCTAGAAGAATTGAATAAGTGATAAATAAAATCGATGTCAGAAATGTCAATATTTTTTATTTTATTTTATCGACACTGTTGCTATAAATGCCAGAAAATCAACGTTTTACAAAAAAATCAACCTTCCTAATTTCAAATGTAAATCCGAGTTGATCTTGCATACAGTGGACATCAGATTTTATGAAAATTTTTAAGACTACAAAAATTAATTTTCCGAAACCACTATCGCTCATCCAAACACAAAAAAATCAACGTTTTATTAAATATCTTCCTAATTTCAATTTGAACACAATTTTTAATAGAGTTGAAAAATTGGCTCCTTCATTTTCTGAGGAGTTATACTTCTGCTGTTATCTGTATGATAATATCATACATAATCAATAATCATCATTCAAGTCAGGTTCATGTTATGAACTGACATATTTATGCAAGATACGTTTCCATCAGAACTGTGGACCTACGGGCGAAATTGATGCAATTAGTTTTAGAATGTTTGAAATTCTGGGGCTTAGTTTCAAATTAACGAAATTGGTCTCTAATTAGCAACAAGAACGTTTTGGTTTAGCGCTTCGCCTAAACTTTGCGGTAAGTGCACCAGACATTTGGCATTAAATTAAAAAAAAAAACGTAATTCGGGTAATATGTAATTAAGTTGTCGTCATGACCCTTGTTCGTTTAGGGGCGCACGTCACGTCACGTATGCATGGCATAAATTTCCAAAATGCACCTTAAATAGTTAAGCGGTTGTTGGTGCGACATTAATTTAGCTCTTAACCGCCAAATAGCAAATAACGCATTTGCGTCTGAATTCCTTATTATCATCAGTCCGTCAAAATTCTAAATTCACCGGATTAAAGGTAAATTGCTCGATGAGTAATTCGCCCGGAGTCTTGTCGTGCTCGTACGCAGTAAATGGAGCGAACGCAATTAAGTTACGTCTTATTTCAAAAACCACGTATCTCATAACTAATGCTAATGGCTGATATTGGATTTCCTCTCGCATGAAACTGCCCCCAACAACTTAGGGAAATGCGATTTCCACAATAAGGATAACGGCAACTGGTCGCATGATGCGTCATAAGTGATATAGGTACATATTCAGAATGCCACATCAATAAATATAATTTCCCATCACGCAACATCATAGATTATGATTCAGAAGCCATCATATTCATATATTCCGGAGAGGATTCGCGAGGGATGTGCGCCGTACACCCTCAGTCGACCGTTCGCTGTAAATATGACGGTGATAGGGAGGAAGGGTCGATGCTGCATATAAAACGGATCATCACCCCTACAACAACGCGGCCATCTGTATGGTACACGGGTCTGCGCTGTTTCTATGTAGAATTGCGCATTTTCGTCTACAAAATGCATAACAATATTATCGGGTTTTTAAATTAATTTTTTTGACCCACCGGTCGGACGCCAAAAGTTCGCCCAACTTTCCAGCAGACGTGAGCCATGTCCCGAAGCCGTTAACCAACCCCAGATTCGCATCGAGTCGAAAGGCCCAAATGAAGCGCATCAAATGGCCAGCAACGTCTCAGCAAAAGCTTGGTGGACCCAAAGAAATTAATTTTGCATCAATTGTTGGTTAGCTGAGTGCGTGAAAATTTTGGAATTCTGGGAAAGTTGAGACGACGTTGGTTATTCAAAACTCGCAGCAGATACTTAATTAAGTAAAAAAGTTCCAATAGACTGGCAGGGCAGGTAATGGGGCTGCTTAAAATTTATCCCGCGTTCTTACTCTAACCTCGTGCCTCTCGCACTTTATGGTTGTTTATTCTGTTATGGGCCTCCAGACGCCGGAGTTACGTTAATTTGCAGGTTGTTGGCTTTATGAATGTAAAATACGCATGAGAACAATAATAGTTCAGAAATTCAGAATATATTAGGGGTGGTTTGCAAACAAATGTGATGTAACTTAGCTGAAAACTTAATTACAAGAATCATGATCCCTTGGGCACCAGCTGTGAGTAATTATAATTGCTAACTTGCACAGTAACGTACTTTTACAGACCATGCTATCCCTCCGCGTATTAACCCCGTTCTCGGCAATTTGCCCCTATTGCATTTTTAAAAACAACACAACCTAATTAAATAAGGTAAAAAATTTAGTATATTTAGCGATTAACATTTGCGAAAACGGAATAAAGGGAACGGAAACCTTTTTAACAGAACGCAGGTGCCTCCCCATGTGCTGTTTTAATTTTACACTAAAGTTAATTTCGTTTTTATTTCAGAAATATTCCACGACAACCAGTTTCGTGCCCCTTTACTAGGGCGATGATTAGACTGTGACCTTCCTGCGAGCTTGTTAAAAAGTATGAGGGATCTTATTCTCGCGGCGGAGGGCTACGTCGAGGTAAGGGGTCTTACCTACTTTAATTAAGACTTACCGAAGCCGTTCTCGTTGGCTGTAAAACTTCAAAAATGACTAAACTCTTCAACTAGGTAATATAGATACAAAAACTTAGAGCTTCCGTACTGTTCATAAGAAACAGAAGCTTCTCCTCATCATCGAGGGATAGTTATACGCGAGCCGTGAAGCGCAACAATAAATCCGACATGAACTTAATCAAGACATAAAAGCAATTATCGATTTAACGACCAACATTAAATCTAGCCTTTTAAAACATCAAATGCAATAAAAACGCCAATTTGATTATGTCTCTAAACCAGTTTGCTTCGATCTTCTGCTAATTCCATTAAACGACCGCTTAATTGCCATGTGAATAACCAGTCTTTCCTTTCGAAAGTCGCAATTCTTATTCCAAACATTTCGACCGAAACTGGAGTCCATTCATGAAAACTAACCACATCCCCGATGTCAATCCCCTTGCTTGCTATTTTTACTAAGTTGAACGGCACTCACATTAAAGCAACAGATGTTGCTTTATAGCTTTACAATTCAACCTTTCTTTAATTCTCTTTTCCAAAGATCTGATCTAAGCAACAAGTTATAAGAGCATACCTTCCTTAGTTTGTAAGTACATACTTAGAAAGGTATGGAGGAATTTAGAGAAGCGTAAATTAGAAATACTTGCAAAAAGAAACCACATTCTATAGAAAAGTAGATAAATTAATGTTATACAGGGTGGGGCAATAGTGCGCCCGAGTTCTATGATAGGTAGAAATTTGATTTAAAAACACAGATAAACTAGAGAAAGAAGTCTATAACCGGAAATTATTTTTGAACATACAGGGTGAGCCAAGACAATTATACAGGGGCAAGTGAGAGTTTTTTAAATGGAATGTGGTGTGCAAAAGAAGATTTTTTAGAGCCTTTTCGTACACTTTTTTCAATCCAGTATTATTGCTGACTATTTCCAAACCACTTGGACGTAGCGATTTTTTTTGTTCAAATAATGGCATCTGCAGATGCATGTTAAAAAAATCACTACAGTCACAATTATGAGTTCTAAGAAAAAATTATGTAAAGACTAGTTATGAAACATTTGTGGAATGTCTTTGAATCGTTTTAATTTTTAGAAAATTATACAGGGTGGCTAAATTTAATTTTTCAATTTAGAACTTTTTGAATTTAATTTTCTCCATTTTTTCAAATAGAACACCCTGTATATTTTTTATTGGTATGATGTAGAAACTAAATACAAACATTTTTTGTATGTACACCCCTATGGCTATTTGCAACCATTTTCGATTTATCGCTCAATAATTACAAAAATCAAGAATAATCCTAAATAATTAGATTGTTTTTCAAATTACTCGACAGATAAAATTGTAATAAGTGCTCCAGATGTTCTGTTTATAAAAACAGAATAAGTTTTTTCAGTAAGTTCACTTTATGTTTGTATCTTGATCATTTTTTACGTTTTATATTATCGGACAAGAAATACACATTTATCGCAGTTACCTGTCGTCAGTTGTCATTTTTGTGTCTATTTTGAAACATTTGAAGTTTTTTGTCGAGTTATTTGGAAAACGATCCAATTTTTTAGGATTATTCTTGAATTTTGTAATTATTTGGCGATATCTCGAAAATGGTTACAAATAGCCATAGGAGTGTGCATACAAAAAATGTTCGTCTTTAGTTTCTACATCATATCGTTAAAAAATATACAGGGTGTTCCATTTGAAAAAATGGAGAAAATGAAATTCAAAAAGTTCTAAATTGGAAAATTAAATTTAGCCACTCTGTATAATTTTTCAAAAGTTAAAACAGATTAAAGACATTCCACAGATGTTTTCTAAGTAGTCTTTACACAATTTTTTCTTAGAAGTCTTAATTGTGAGAGTAGTGATTTTTCTAACATGCATCTGCAGATGCCATTATTTGAACAAGAAAAATCGCTACATCGAAGTGGTTT